>ALNU03000027.1:15000-27500 GCA_000576495.2 Oryza glumipatula
CGAACACGGTTTTCGGTCGGTCGCCCAGCCGACCGAACCGGGTGCCGTGCGGGCGGCAGCCCGGCCATCCCGTCCCCCCCGCTATAGGCTAGGGCCATAGCCAGCCCAACGCACCCCTAGCGTCCAGCCCTTCACAGCTCGCACACGGTTGTCTGTCGGTCGCCCGGCGGACCGAACGTGGACCGAATCGGGTTTTCGGTCGGTCGGCCGGTGGGTGGCAGCCCTTCACACCTCGCGCACGGTTGCCGTCGGTGGGTGGCAGCCCTTCACACCTCGCGCACGGTTGCCGGTCGGTCGGCCCGGCGACCGAACGTGGACCGAACCGGGTGCCGTGCGGGTGGCAGCCCGTCCATCCGCTCACCCCTACTATAGTCTAGGGCCATAGCCAGCCCAACGCACCCCTAGCGTCCAGCCCTTCACAGGGTGCACACAGTTTTCGGCCTGTCGCCCGGCAGACCGAACGTCGACCGAATCGGGTTTTCGGTCGGCGGCCGGTGGGTGGCTGCACGAGCCAGCCCCATGCACCCCTAGCATCCAGCCCTTCACAAGAAGCGCACTGTAACATCCTGAAAATTCGACCAATAAAACAAAACCCTAAAAATATGGATTTTCAAAAAAACCTTTTTTAAATTAAATTGCATCATGCCGATTTTATTCGCATATTCTATTTGATTCGGTTTTGAAGTTCAATAATCGAGTGCGGTGAATAATTAATCGCTTATGATCCTAAAAGTAAATTGGTAGACTATATATAATTTAAAACAAAAATTAAAGGTGGATCGAAGTGAATAAAATATTATTACAAATATATTTGAGTTGATTAAATCTAAGTGCCGTAGAATAAAAACTAACACTAATTAAAAATTCGAGTAAACAAATGAAATTATGATTTAAATTAATTTAGGGTGAATACAATAATTGGAACAACACACAAACGAATAAAAATCAATTTTACAACAATTAGAAATTGCAAAATTAAATTAAATGGAAAATGGGCTGAAAATCGGGAAAATTGGGAAATCGCACTGTTCATCGCCCGCCAACTGTTCGACCGGGTCCCCAGACCCAGCGCCCCTGCCCTCGCGCGCGCGCGTCGCCGTCGCCATGCCGTTTCGCCTCCCCATCTCGTCGCCGTCGTCCTGAGGCCGCGCCACACGGTCATCACGTCGTCGCCCCGCGCGCCGCCCCCGAGCCCGCGTCGCCGTCCCGCGCCGCACGGGCCGCTGCCGGCCGGAGCCCTAGCCGCCGCGCCCTCGTCGCCATGCCGCGCAGCCTCCCCGACCCGCGCGCCGTGCCGCCCCGCCTCCCCGTTCCATCCCATCGCCATCACCGCTGCCGTCGCATCGTCATCACCATCATCACATCGTCGCCCCGCGCGCCGCCCTCGAGCCCCGCGCATCGTTCCCCATCGCCGCGCCGCACACGTCGTCGTCACCGAGCCCGAGCCAGCCGCTGCCGTCGCATCGTCGTCACTTCACGCCGCGCCGCACGCGTTGTCGTCATCCTCGACCCGCCGCCCGTCCCGCACGCTGCACGGCCTTGCCCTCCTCGAGCCGCTCGACCTCCCCGTCCCCGCACGTCGCCCTGTCGTCGTCCTGTGCCGCCGCACGCCGCCCATACCTTTTTCCCCTTTTTCTTTCCCGCGCCGCCGCCACACCACCCGCACGTCGCCTTGTTCCCCACTTGCAGCCGCGCCGCACGCATCGACCGCCCGCACGTCGCCCTCCCCCTTGCCGCCGCGCCGCACGCCCGCTGCCCCCTCACCTCGCGCCCCGCGCACCGTCGCACGTCGTCATTGACGCTGCCGCCGCCCTCCCCTTCCTTTTTCCCCCCTTCCTCCCCTATAAAATCCCGGCTTCCCTTCCCTTCTCCTCTATCCCACACCCATCCCCATCCATTTCCCAATCTTCCCCGCCCTCTTCCCCTTCTCCACCGAGCCATCACCGTGCCGCCGCGTCGCCGGATTCGAGCCGCCGCACCGAAGCCTTGAGCCGCCGTGCGCCGTCGCCTCAAGGCAAGCCCGCCGCGCATCGCCACCAACGCCGCCGCCGCCGTGGTAAGTCGCCGCATACCCCTTGCGCCGTCGCCGTCGCCGTTGTCGTCGGGTAGGTAGGGAGCGCGGGGGAGAAAGGGAGAGCCGAGGGAGAAGAGAGAAGAAAAAAAGAAGAGAGGAAGGGAGGAAGAAGCCGGGGGAGGAAAGGAAAAAGGAGAGAGAGAGAGAGAGGGAAAAAGAAGAGAAAACAGAGAGAGAGAGAGGGAGAGAAAACAGAGAGAGAGAGAGAAAGAGAGAAAAAGAAGAAAAAGAAAAAGAAAAAGAAAAGAAAAGGAAAGAAAAAAGAAAATAAGTAAATAGGAATTAGGGATAAAATAGGAGGTTTAGAAAATTTAAAATAAATTAGAATCCAATTAGAGACTAATATTGATCATAGAATTGCAAGGTTTAAATATAATTTGTTCTCGATGAATTCTTTAAGAAATCAATTCGCGGAGATAATTTAGATATAAATTAAATGCCTAAAACAATTAGATAAAATCTTATAGATTTTTATAGGGGATAACTTCTATAATTAATCGATTCACAATGGAAGTTCGGATTTAATTAAATAAGGATTTTAGACACGTAATATATTTAATCATAAGAGCAAATTAAATCATTTAATATTTGGATTCCGTACAATATTTAACTCGCAGTATAAATTTCTAATCCGTTATTTGAATACGATGCTCGGGGTAGGTTAAATTAAGAACTTATAATAACAAATTATTTGCACCGTAAAAATAATTTAGGAGGTAAATATAAATCAAAATTGGGTTGGCCCTAATTCGCGAACGATAAAGTTAATAAAAAGAATCGATTTCCGCATTCGAGTTTTATTTGAATTTATTTGGATCTTTATTTGAATTCTGACCGAATTCAAATCAATTTCGCACGTAACTATAGAGTCCGAGGGAGTTGCTGACCCAGGTGAAGGACAAGACCCGCAAGACCCTGAGCAAGGCAAGTCATCACTATCCCTTGAGCATATTGATCCCAATTGCGAAATTATTTTGTTTACAAATAAAATTGCATGCAATAATATACATCCCACTTGTGAATAAGCCATGCCTTGATGATTGTTTGCCTATTAATTCCTTTGTAACCATGTTTACGTATGAGTCCATAGTCAATTATGACAAGTGCTTAGCAATGCTACTCTAGAACTGTGCATACTCATATTTATCAAAATGCTGAATGCTTGGGCAATTACCTTTGGGAAGGTAATTGAGAAACGGCATGTGGAGGCATGAGCGCCACAGTGCCATGATGTTGATGACATGATTTGTGAAAAGAAAAATAAAATCAAACAAATGTTTTTCGACTGGGGCGGACGGAGGATTTGGGTGGTATCCGGGAAAGGCAAGTACCGTCCCCAGTCAATTAAGGACCGAGCCATGAAGTTAAGCATGAAACGACTCCCGTACAACCGCACTTCTCGTATGGGTATAGACCTAGCGGAATAGATAGCTGAGCAGAGGCAGTATCCTTGCATAGTGGTTTCTTGATGTGTGAGGCAGGGGCTCTACGGTGGGGCAGCCATTGGTAGAACCGAGGGGCGGTGTCTACAGTGGTGTCGCCATCGGTAGGACTGCCATGTGAGAATTTAAACCTAATTAACTTAATGCATGTGTGAGTTCTTCTCCCCCGGGTGCGCCAGAACTCCTCACACTGCTAGAAAAGGACGCATAGAGTGCATGAGGATGACAAGTTCATGGAGCGGGTACTGCCAATGCGAGGTTATCGAAAAGCTTTGCCGTGACGCGTCTCATGTGTTGGGACGAGGCTCATGTGTTGGGCAGTCGCGGAGTGCGGGTAAAGTGTACATCCACTGCAGTGTGAGTAAACCCAATCTATTCGAATAGCCGTGCTCGCGGTTATTGAGCACCGGGACGTGTATTACACTTGGCTAGACTCTGAATTCTTAACTTGTGTGGGTTGGGATATTGCATGATGATTTATATGCTGTTGGAACCACCTCCCGAGAGTAGGGATGTGGATGTCCTCAGAAAACCATGACGACTCAATGGCGGGAAGCCATCCTTGGGATCACAATGGATGGTGGACAGAACCGTCGTTGTTTAATGTGAATACTGGTATTAAAACTTGATCAGTCTATGCTAGGTCTTAGGTTTGTGAAAAGAATTATAAAACTTGCTTTACGCAAAAGAGCCATAACAATCCTTCAAAATTTCCCTGTCATGTGCATTGTTGCTGTGATGACTTGTTGAGTACGGTTGGTACTCACCCTTGCTATATATATAAACTTAACCAGAAGCTGGAGATGAAGCGTCCGAAGATCCCTATGCCTATTATCAGGAGGGAGACGAAGACGATGGGGTCCAATAGGTCTTAGATACGGTCGTTGCCTGTGGCAATGGCGTGCCGCTGCCTCCATTTTTCCGCTGCCTTACCTCATTCTGATTTTGGTTGTATTCCGGACCATTCGGTCCGATGATTTAAGACAATGCCTGCGGGCTTTGATGTAATAATTCGTCTTAAGACATTCGTGTATGAGTACTCGATGCTTCAGCTATGGATTCGTGTGTACCAGACTACTTGATCCAGGGAAATGGTACTGAATACACGACTGATTCCTGTTATAAAAACGGGGGTCCACAGAGCTGGTATCAGAGCCATACGACTGTAGGAAAAGACCAAAAGGTGCCCCACCCCCTTTTCTAAGTTGGCCAAGGGAGAAATTCCCACTTAGTGATATTTTCAAAAATAAAAACGCTATATTTGCAAAACCCCGCACGATTTTCATCTTACTCTCAACTATCCTCTTTACAAAAATTTTTACTCTTAGCTGACTTTGGGTTTTTCCTAAAATCTAGATGGCAGATCAGGACTCACCCGCCGTTTGGGAGTTGAGCGTACCCCGCTCAGAGGGTTACGTCATCGAGCTACACCGGCTGCTGAGGCGTCTGCGATACCCCAGTTTTCCGATCTACCGAGTGAGACCGTGTGGATCTGTTTGGGAGGCTCGGGTCGAGATTCGCACACGAGTTCCTCCGGAGTTGGACTACAGCTTCCCGACTCGGTACTATCGCGACCTACCAGAGAACGCGATGCAGGATGCAGCACGGGAGGCCTTCCTCAGACTCAGCTCTATCCACCGAGCTGAGTTGACTAGCACTGAGTTTGCTCACCACCCATTCCGAGAGGAGGGCAACTCCCTCTGCACAGTTCAGGACACGCCTTGCTGCTACAACCCGATAGTGACCCGACTGTCACGATGGGCTGAGGCAGCAGACGACTTCTACGAGGAGGCTTTGTTGGAGATCGACGACCAGCAGAGGCGTGTGGGAGAGTTAGAGACTGAGGTGACGGACCTCACAGCACAGCAGCTTCAGCTAGAGGAGGAGCACCAGACTTGGGGCAGTGAGATAGACTCACTGAAGGCACAGCTCCAGACCCACGGCGACCAGTTCCAGCAGTTGTCCGAGCAGTACAACGAGCGCCGCGGAATGGTGGATACACTTGAGGAGCAGCTGAGAGAGAGCCAGGAGCACGTCAGTCAGCTGGAGGCGCAGCTTCGAGCAGCCACGACCAGCACCACCGGAGCTTCTACTTCCACAGCGGTAGGGCGTGACCGCTACTTCTTCCTCACCCCGCCATACCCACCAGCCTTCCACACTCTGTTGGGAGAGGCTAGCATGCTGGCTACTGAGTCAGCACCCTACCTGGAGGACCCGACAGTGACACCACCACCTGCCCCGGAGATTGTGCACACACCGCAGATCCCTGTACCCTCTCCGCAGCTGGGTTCCAGTTTGGAGACCCCAATCCAGATCAGTTCCGAGTCAGAGGGGACCGACGCCGAGTCAGACACCACTGATTCTTCAGAGGATGAGATCCCCGTTCCCCGCATCACCTTCCTCGGAGGCCCTCGCACCCTCAGCACTGCTCGCAAGAGCACACGACCTCCGGGCAAGAAGCCCAAGCCTGACACGGAGGCCACTACTTCAGAGCCGTGGGGACTCAGGTTCGCCCGTGCCATCGACCACCCACTACCTGCCCCAGGATCCTGCGGATGGTTGGACGACTAGACCGGAGGATGACTGCAGCTTCGATCTCGCGTCAGCTAGTTTCTTTTTGGATTGTATGCGAGACACACCCCTACCACTTACCTAGATTGACGAGTAGTTGATAGTTAGTTCGATGTATTTGTTGGATGAACTTTGTTTGGACTGCGTATGTATGCAGTCACTTGCATCATGAGTTATGTACTGATTGTGGAAATTTATGATATTGTTGTTGTTGTGTTTAAAATGAGTTTATTCCACCAAGCTTACAAAACAACAAAACAACTCCCTTAATGGGATCAAGCTATAAGAACTAGTTAGAAAATTAGGATACTTACTTAATCGGCCTACACAGATGGCAAGCCGACGTAGGACATCAACCAGCAATGAAGAACCTTCGACACCTGACTTAACCACTCTGGCCGGAGTCATGGCCACCCAAACCCAGCTGCTACAAGCCATCGCGAACAACCAAGGCAATCGCGGAGGATCCAGCTTTGGAGAATTCATGAGGACCAAGCCGCCCACGTTCGCATCAGCAGACGAGCCTATGGAGGCAGAAGACTGGCTGCGTATCATCGAGAAGAAACTGACCCTTGTCCGGGTGCGCGAAGCCGACAAGGTGATCTTCGCAGTCAACCAACTAGAGGGACCCGCCGGAGACTGGTGGGATACCTATAAAGAAGCTCGGGAAGAGGACGCTGGAGAACCCACCTGGGAGGAGTTCACTGCAGCATTCCGCGAGAACTTCGTACCTGCTGCAGTGATGCGTATGAAGAAGAACGAGTTCAGAAGATTGCGCCAAGAAAACACGACGGTGCCAGAATATCTGAACCGATTCACTCAGTTGGCCCGCTATGCAGTCGGAGACCTTGTCGATGAAGAAGAGAAGATCGACAAGTTCATAGAAGGGCTGAATGATGAGCTGCGTGGACCCATGATTGGGCAAGACCATCAGAGCTTCCAGAGCCTGATCAACAAGGTTGTTAGGCTGGAAAATGATCAGAGGACTGTAGAGAACAATCGCAAGAGGAGACTTGCGATGAATCGCACACCTCAGGGAGTGCCTCAGCGATTCAAGGGAGCCACTTCGTCTGGGTGGAAGCCCCCTGTTGTGGCCACCAATCGCCCTGCTGCACCTAGCAACTTCAACCGGCCAGCTGCGACTCAGAACCGCACCCCTGCACCCACTCTGGCTGCCCCTGGAATCAGGAGGCATGTAAACTGCTTCAATTGCGGGGAGTATGGGCACTACGCCAACAACTGCCCTCATCCAAGCAAGACTCCTGTCCGCACTGGCGCCAACGCGATCACTGTTCGTGGGACCCCTGCCCCTGCTGTTGGACGAGGCCTGTTCAGGACTCCACAAACGAACAGGACCGCCACAGGATTCGGGCGCGGACAAGTGAACCATGTCCGAGCCGAAGAGGCCCAGGAAGATCAGGGCGTGCTAATGGGTATGTTTTCTATCAATTCTACCCCAGTTAAAGTCCTTTTCGATTCTGGCGCATCGCATTCATTCATATCTTTGAAGGCTAGTCAAAAACATGACTTAAATCCAGTACGACTTAGAAAGCCGATGATAGTCCATTCACCTGGGGGTGAGATAACTGTGAGTCAGGCTTGCATAGATGTACCTGTCCGTCTTAGGGATGTGGTGTTTCCCTCCAACCTTATGGTTCTGATACCCCAGACCCTGGATGTCATATTGGGAATGGATTGGTTAACAAAGAACAGAGGGGTAATCGACTGCAGACGTAGGGAAGTTACCCTGACCACCCCTTGGGGATCGGACATGCGAGCAACCATGGATCAAGATCCTAGATTAACCGAACGTGCCGGAGGCATATTTACCATGCTGCCCCTGAAGGGAATGCCTATCGTGCAACGATTTGCCGATGTGTTTCCGGAAGATTTACCTGGAATGCCACCAGATCGTGATATAGAGTTCATTATCGATCTGATACCCGGAACTACTCCCATATCTAAGAGACCCTATCGGATGCCAGTCAATGAATTAGAGGAGCTTAAAAAGCAAATCAGAGAATTGCAAGAAAAGGGATTCGTACGCCCCAGTTCATCACCTTGGGGAGCACCAGTACTGTTCGTCAAAAAGAAGGACGATACCATGAGGATGTGTGTAGACTATCGTTCACTGAACGAAGTAACTATTAAGAACAAGTATCCACTACCACGGATCGATGATCTCTTTGATCAACTCAAAGGAGCGAAGGTATTCTCCAAGATTGATCTTCGATCGGGATACCATCAACTGAAGATTAGGACCGGGGATATACCTAAAACCGCGTTCTCAACACGCTATGGGTTGTATGAGTTCACGGTGATGTCGTTTGGTTTAACCAACGCCCCGGCTTACTTTATGAATCTCATGAACAAGGTGTTCATGGATTACCTGGACAAATTCGTGGTAGTATTCATCGATGATATCTTGATTTACTCCAAAGACGAAGAAGAACATGCTGAGCATTTGCGTTTGGTACTCGAGAAACTTCGGAGGCATAAATTATATGCAAAATTTAGCAAGTGCGAATTCTGGTTGAAAGAGGTCGCTTTTCTTGGCCACGTAATCTCAGCTGGCGGAGTAGCAGTGGACCCTGCTAAGGTGGAGGCCGTTACGGAATGGAAGGAACCCAATTCTGTGACCGAAATTCGGAGTTTTCTAGGCTTGGCCGGATACTACCGAAGGTTCATAGAAGGATTCTCTAAGATAGCCCGGCCAATGACACAACTACTCAAAAAGGAAAAGAAGTTTGCGTGGTCAGAACAGTGTCAGAAAAGCTTCGAGCAGCTCAAGGAAAAGCTGACCTCGGCACCTGTTCTAGTCCTTCCTGACATCAGGAAAGACTTTGTCATCTACTGTGATGCATCAAGGCAAGGGTTAGGAGGAGTACTAATGCAGGACGGAAAGGTTGTGGCCTATGCGTCGCGACAATTACGACCGCATGAAGAAAACTATCCTACCCATGACCTAGAACTTGCAGCCGTGGTTCACGCGCTGAAAATTTGGAGACATTATCTGATAGGGAACCACTGTGATATCTACACCGACCACAAGAGTCTAAAGTATATCTTTACTCAGTCAGACCTCAACTTGAGGCAAAGACGGTGGTTGGAATTAATCAAGGATTATGACTTGGAGGTTCACTATCACCCTGGCAAGGCCAACGTCGTGGCTGACGCGTTGAGTCGGAAGAGCCATTGCAATCATCTCGAGGTGAAAGAGATGGCTCCTGAGCTCAAAGAGGAAATGGCCCGGCTAAACCTATGCATAGTACCTCATGGACCGATAAACACCTTGGACATTCAACCTCTTTTGAGGGCCCAAATTGAAGAAGCCCAGAAGGACAACCAGGAAGTCCAAGAGGTGAAGGAACGTTTAGCGGTAGGCTCTGCAAAGGAATTTTCTACCGACGAGAAGGATGTCCTGTGGTACAAAAAGAGGATCTACGTACCTGAACAGGGTGGGCTGAGAGGTTTAATCCTAAAGGAAGCTCACGAATCGGCATACTCATTGCACCCCGGAAGTACCAAGATGTACCAGGATTTGAAGGAAGGATACTGGTGGCCCAATATGAAGAGAGATGTGGCAGAGTACGTAGCGCTCTGCGACGTTTGTCAGAAGGTGAAGGCTGAGCACCAGAGACCAGCAGGTTTGCTGCAACCCCTTAAGATTCCCGAATGGAAATGGGATGAAATAGGTATGGATTTTATTGTGGGGTTGCCCAAGACTGCAACCGGATATGATTCCATCTGGGTGATCGTAGATCGACTCACCAAGACGGCAAGATTCATTCCCGTTAAGACAAACTATAGTAGTGCCAAGCTGGCCGAATTATATATGGCCAGGATAGTATGTCTTCACGGTGTACCTAAGAAAATCATATCTGATCGAGGCACCCAGTTTACCTCTCATTTCTGGGAGAAAGTGCATGAAGCCCTAGGGAGTTACCTTGCGTTCAGCACAGCCTATCACCCACAGACCGATGGCCAGACAGAGAGAACCAATCAGGTCCTAGAGGACATGTTGAGAGCTTGCGCATTGGATTTTAGCAAAGACTGGGAGAGGTGTTTGCCCTACGCCGAATTCTCCTACAACAACAGCTTTCAAGCAAGCCTGAAGATGTCGCCCAACGAAGCGTTGTTTGGTCGACGATGTCGAACCCCGCTGATGTGGTCCGAGACAGGAGAACGTGCAGTATTTGGACCGGACATTATCAGAGAAGCCGAAGAAAAGGTTCGTCTGATTCGGGACCGTTTAAAAGTAGCACAGTCTCGGCAAAAGAGCTACGCGGACACCCGAAGGAGAAACCTAGAGTTTAAGGAGGGAGATTACGTTTATCTAAAGGTTTCGCCAATGAGGGGAACGAAAAGGTTTAAGGTTAAAGGAAAACTAGCGCCAAGATATGTGGGACCTTTTCAAATCCTCGCTAGACGAGGAGAAGTTGCCTACCAGCTACAGCTACCTGAAACCATCGCCGATGTGCACCCCGTCTTCCATGTGTCCCAATTGAAGAAATGTCTACGGGTACCGGAAGAACAAGCTCCGCTGGAGGAGATTCACATTAGCAACGATCTCACATATCCAGAACACCCGATTCGGATTTTGGACGAAGCGGAAAAGGGAACTAGGACCAAAACGTGGCGCATGTACAAGGTACAATGGAGTAATCACACTGAGGATGAAGCCACTTGGGAGAGCGAAGAGTTCCTGAAGACGGAATACCCTTATCTGTTCGAGAACCGGTAAGAAATCTCGGGACGAGATTTATTTAAGGGGGGTAGGTTTGTAACATCCTGAAAATTCGACCAATAAAACAAAACCCTAAAAATATGGATTTTCAAAAAAACCTTTTTTAAATTAAATTGCATCATGCCGATTTTATTCGCATATTCTATTTGATTCGGTTTTGAAGTTCAATAATCGAGTGCGGTGAATAATTAATCGCTTATGATCCTAAAAGTAAATTGGTAGACTATATATAATTTAAAACAAAAATTAAAGGTGGATCGAAGTGAATAAAATATTATTACAAATATATTTGAGTTGATTAAATCTAAGTGCCGTAGAATAAAAACTAACACTAATTAAAAATTCGAGTAAACAAATGAAATTATGATTTAAATTAATTTAGGGTGAATACAATAATTGGAACAACACACAAACGAATAAAAATCAATTTTACAACAATTAGAAATTGCAAAATTAAATTAAATGGAAAATGGGCTGAAAATCGGGAAAATTGGGAAATCGCACTGTTCATCGCCCGCCAACTGTTCGACCGGGTCCCCAGACCCAGCGCCCCTGCCCTCGCGCGCGCGCGTCGCCGTCGCCATGCCGTTTCGCCTCCCCATCTCGTCGCCGTCGTCCTGAGGCCGCGCCACACGGTCATCACGTCGTCGCCCCGCGCGCCGCCCCCGAGCCCGCGTCGCCGTCCCGCGCCGCACGGGCCGCTGCCGGCCGGAGCCCTAGCCGCCGCGCCCTCGTCGCCATGCCGCGCAGCCTCCCCGACCCGCGCGCCGTGCCGCCCCGCCTCCCCGTTCCATCCCATCGCCATCACCGCTGCCGTCGCATCGTCATCACCATCATCACATCGTCGCCCCGCGCGCCGCCCTCGAGCCCCGCGCATCGTTCCCCATCGCCGCGCCGCACACGTCGTCGTCACCGAGCCCGAGCCAGCCGCTGCCGTCGCATCGTCGTCACTTCACGCCGCGCCGCACGCGTTGTCGTCATCCTCGACCCGCCGCCCGTCCCGCACGCTGCACGGCCTTGCCCTCCTCGAGCCGCTCGACCTCCCCGTCCCCGCACGTCGCCCTGTCGTCGTCCTGTGCCGCCGCACGCCGCCCATACCTTTTTCCCCTTTTTCTTTCCCGCGCCGCCGCCACACCACCCGCACGTCGCCTTGTTCCCCACTTGCAGCCGCGCCGCACGCATCGACCGCCCGCACGTCGCCCTCCCCCTTGCCGCCGCGCCGCACGCCCGCTGCCCCCTCACCTCGCGCCCCGCGCACCGTCGCACGTCGTCATTGACGCTGCCGCCGCCCTCCCCTTCCTTTTTCCCCCCTTCCTCCCCTATAAAATCCCGGCTTCCCTTCCCTTCTCCTCCATCCCACACCCATCCCCATCCATTTCCCAATCTTCCCCGCCCTCTTCCCCTTCTCCACCGAGCCATCACCGTGCCGCCGCGTCGCCGGATTCGAGCCGCCGCACCGAAGCCTTGAGCCGCCGTGCGCCGTCGCCTCAAGGCAAGCCCGCCGCGCATCGCCACCAACGCCGCCGCCGCCGTGGTAAGTCGCCGCATACCCCTTGCGCCGTCGCCGTCGCCGTTGTCGTCGGGTAGGTAGGGAGCGCGGGGGAGAAAGGGAGAGCCGAGGGAGAAGAGAGAAGAAAAAAAGAAGAGAGGAAGGGAGGAAGAAGCC
>ALNU03000028.1:0-48264 GCA_000576495.2 Oryza glumipatula
AAAAACTCACTTCGCGACTCGCGCGGCGAACTTTTGTCAATTAATGCCGATATTGCCAACGGGGGGGCGATGTAATATAACCGGAACGAAAAAGGTTCAAATAAGCCCAGACCATGATTTTTGGACATTTGGAAGTGTAATGGGTGCGTGCGTTCGCAAAAAACTCACTTCGCGACTCGCGCGGCGAACTTGTCAATTAATTATGGCCGTATTGCCCACTCGTGGGGTGCGTTGTTTTTAAAACCGGGAACGAATAAGGGTTCAAAAATCACCAAAACAAAGATTTTGGACATATTGGAGTGTATTGGGTGCGTTCGTGGAAAAAAACTACTAACTTCGCAGTACTCGCGCGGCTGAACTTTGTCAATTAATGCCGAATTGGCCCACTACGTGGGCGGCGTTGTATTATCCGGAACGAAAAAGTTCAAAAATCACCAAAACCATGATTTTTGGACATATTGGGAGTGTATTGGGTGCGTTCGTGGCAAAAACTCACTTCCGCGACTCGAGCGGCGAACTTTTGTCAATTAATGCCGATATTGCCACTCGTGGGTGCTTTGTTTTTACCCGGAACGAAAAAAGTTCAAAAATCACCAAAACATGATTTTTGGACATATTGGAGTGTATTGGGTGCGTTCGTGGCAAAAACTCACTTCGCGACTCGCGCGGGCGAACTTTTGTCAATTAATGCCGATATTGCCACTCGTGGGTGCGTTGTTTATACCGGAACGAAAAAGTTCAAAAAAGCACCAGACCATGATTTTTGGACATATTGGAGTGTATTGGGTGCGTTCGTGGCAAAAACTCACTTCGCGACTCGCGCGGCGAACTTTTGTCAATTAATGCCGATATTGCCACACGTGGGGGCGATGTAATATACCGGAACGAAAAAGTTCAAAAAGCACCAGACCATGATTTTTGGACATATTGGAGTGTATTGGGTGCGTTCGTGGCAAAAACTCACTTCGCGACTCGCGCGGCGAACTTTTGTCAATTAATGCCGATATTGCCACTCGTGGGTGCGTTGTTATATACCCGGAACGAAAAAGTTCAAAAATCACCAGAACATGATTTTGGACATATTGGAGTGTATTGGGTGCGTTCGTGGCAAAAACTCACTTCGCGACTCGCGCGGGCGAACTTTTGTCAATTAATGCCGATATTGCCACTCGTGGGGGCGTTGTATTTACCGGAACGAAAAAGTTCAAAAAGCACCAAACCATGATTTTGGACATATTGGAGTGTATTGGGTGCGTTCGTGGCAAAAACTCACTTCGCGACTCGCGCGGCGAACTTTTGTCAATTAATGCCGATATTGCCACTCGTGGGTGCTTTGTTTTTAAACCGGAACGAAAAAGTTCAAAAATCACCAAAACATGATTTTTGGACATATTGGAGTGTATTGGGTGCGTTCGTGGCAAAAACTCACTTCGCGACTCGCGCGGCGAACTTTTGTCAATTAATGCCGATATTGCCACACGTGGGGGCGATGTAATATACCGGAACGAAAAAGTTCAAAAAGCACCAGACCATGATTTTTGGACATATTGGAGTGTATTGGGTGCGTTCGTGGCAAAAACTCACTTCGCGACTCGCGCGGCGAACTTTTGTCAATTAATGCCGATATTGCCACTCGTGGGTGCTTTGTTTTAACCGGAACGAAAAAGTTCAAAAAGCACCAAAACATGATTTTTGGACATATTGGAGTGTATTGGGTGCGTTCGTGGCAAAAACTCACTTCGCGACTCGCGCGGCGAACTTTTGTCAATTAATGCCGATATTGCCACTCGTGGGTGCGTTGTTTTAACCGGAACGAAAAAGTTCAAAAAGCACCAGAAACATGATTTTTGGACATATTGGAGTGTATTGGGTGCGTTCGTGGCGAAAAACTCACTTCGCGACTCGCGCGGCGAACTTTTGTCAATTAATGCCGATATTGCCACACGTGGGGGCGATGTAATATACCGGAACGAAAAAGTTCAAAAAGCACCAGACCATGATTTTTGGACATATTGGAGTGTATTGGGTGCGTTCGTGGCAAAAACTCACTTCGCGACTCGCGCGGCGAACTTTTGTCAATTAATGCCGATATTGCCACTCGTGGGTGCGTTGTTTTAACCGGAACGAAAAAGTTCAAAAATCACCAAAACATGATTTTTGGACATATTGGAGTGTATTGGGTGCGTTCGTGGCAAAAACTCACTTCGCGACTCGCGCGGCGAACTTTTGTCAATTAATGCCGATATTGCCACACGTGGGGGCGATGTAATATACCGGAACGAAAAAAGTTCAAAAAGCACCAGACCATGATTTTTGGACATATTGGAGTGTATTGGGTGCGTTCGTGGCAAAAACTCACTTCGCGACTCGCGCGGCGAACTTTTGTCAATTAATGCCGATATTGCCACTCGTGGGTGCTTTGTTTTTAACCGGAACGAAAAAGTTCAAAAATCACCAAAACATGATTTTTGGACATATTGGAGTGTATTGGGTGCGTTCGTGGCAAAAACTCACTTCGCGACTCGCGCGGCGAACTTTTGTCAATTAATGCCGATATTGCCACACGTGGGGGCGATGTAATATACCGGAACGAAAAAAGTTCAAAAAGCACCAGACCATGATTTTTGGACATATTGGAGTGTATTGGGTGCGTTCGTGGCAAAAACTCACTTCGCGACTCGCGCGGCGAACTTTTGTCAATTAATGCCGATATTGCCACTCGTGGGTGCTTTGTTTTTACCCGGAACGAAAAAGTTCAAAAATCACCAAAACATGATTTTTGGACATATTGGAGTGTATTGGGTGCGTTCGTGGCAAAAACTCACTTCGCGACTCGCGCGGCGAACTTTTGTCAATTAATGCCGATATTGCCACACGTGGGGGCGATGTAATATACCGGAACGAAAAAAGTTCAAAAAGCACCAGACCATGATTTTTGGACATATTGGAGTGTATTGGGTGCGTTCGTGGCAAAAACTCACTTCGCGACTCGCGCGGCGAACTTTTGTCAATTAATGCCGATATTGCCACTCGTGGGTGCTTTGTTTTTAACCGGAACGAAAAAGTTCAAAAATCACCAAAACATGATTTTTGGACATATTGGAGTGTATTGGGTGCGTTCGTGGCAAAAACTCACTTCGCGACTCGCGCGGCGAACTTTTGTCAATTAATGCCGATATTGCCACACGTGGGGGCGATGTAATATACCGGAACGAAAAAGTTCAAAAAGCACCAGACCATGATTTTTGGACATATTGGAGTGTATTGGGTGCGTTCGTGGCAAAAACTCACTTCGCGACTCGCGCGGCGAACTTTTGTCAATTAATGCCGATATTGCCACTCGTGGGTGCTTTGTTTTTACCCGGAACGAAAAAGTTCAAAAATCACCAAAACATGATTTTTGGACATATTGGAGTGTATTGGGTGCGTTCGTGGCAAAAACTCACTTCGCGACTCGCGCGGCGAACTTTTGTCAATTAATGCCGATATTGCCACACGTGGGGGCGATGTAATATACCGGAACGAAAAAATTCAAAAAGCACCAGACCATGATTTTTGGACATATTGGAGTGTATTGGGTGCGTTCGTGGCAAAAACTCACTTCGCGACTCGCGCGGCGAACTTTTGTCAATTAATGCCGATATTGCCACTCGTGGGTGCGTTGTTTTTAACCGGAACGAAAAAGTTCAAAAATCACCAAAACATGATTTTTGGACATATTGGAGTGTATTGGGTGCGTTCGTGGCAAAAACTCACTTCGCGACTCGCGCGGCGAACTTTTGTCAATTAATGCCGATATTGCCACATCGTGGGGGCGATGTATTATACCGGAACGAAAAAGTTCAAAAAGCACCAGAACATGATTTTTGGACATATTGGAGTGTATTGGGTGCGTTCGTGGCAAAAACTCACTTCGCGACTCGCGCGGCGAACTTTTGTCAATTAATGCCGATATTGCCACACGTGGGGGCGATGTAATATACCGGAACGAAAAAAGTTCAAAAAGCACCAGACCATGATTTTTGGACATATTGGAGTGTATTGGGTGCGTTCGTGGCAAAAACTCACTTCGCGACTCGCGCGGCGAACTTTTGTCAATTAATGCCGATATTGCCACACGTGGGGGCGATGTAATATACCGGAACGAAAAAGTTCAAAAAGCACCAGACCATGATTTTTGGACATATTGGAGTGTATTGGGTGCGTTCGTGGCAAAAACTCACTTCGCGACTCGCGCGGCGAACTTTTGTCAATTAATGCCGATATTGCCACTCGTGGGTGCTTTGTTTTTAACCGGAACGAAAAAGTTCAAAAATCACCAAAACATGATTTTTGGACATATTGGAGTGTATTGGGTGCGTTCGTGGCAAAAACTCACTTCGCGACTCGCGCGGCGAACTTTTGTCAATTAATGCCGATATTGCCACACGTGGGGGCGATGTAATATACCGGAACGAAAAAAGTTCAAAAAGCACCAGACCATGATTTTTGGACATATTGGAGTGTATTGGGTGCGTTCGTGGCAAAAACTCACTTCGCGACTCGCGCGGCGAACTTTTGTCAATTAATGCCGATATTGCCACTCGTGGGGGCGATTGTTATATACCGGAACGAAAAAGTTCAAAAAGCACCAGACCATGATTTTTGGACATATTGGAGTGTATTGGGTGCGTTCGTGGCAAAAACTCACTTCGCGACTCGCGCGGCGAACTTTTGTCAATTAATGCCGATATTGCCACACGTGGGGGCGATGTAATATACCGGAACGAAAAAGTTCAAAAAGCACCAGACCATGATTTTTGGACATATTGGAGTGTATTGGGTGCGTTCGTGGCAAAAACTCACTTCGCGACTCGCGCGGCGAACTTTTGTCAATTAATGCCGATATTGCCACACGTGGGGGCGATGTAATATACCGGAACGAAAAAGTTCAAAAAGCACCAGACCATGATTTTTGGACATATTGGAGTGTATTGGGTGCGTTCGTGGCAAAAACTCACTTCGCGACTCGCGCGGCGAACTTTTGTCAATTAATGCCGATATTGCCACTCGTGGGTGCTTGTATTTTAACCGGAACGAAAAAGTTCAAAAAGCACCAGAACCATGATTTTTGGACATATTGGAGTGTATTGGGTGCGTTCGTGGCAAAAACTCACTTCGCGACTCGCGCGGCGAACTTTTGTCAATTAATGCCGATATTGCCACTACGTGGGGGCGATGTATTATACCGGAACGAAAAAGTTCAAAAAGCACCAAGACCATGATTTTTGGACATATTGGAGTGTATTGGGTGCGTTCGTGGCAAAAACTCACTTCGCGACTCGCGCGGCGAACTTTTGTCAATTAATGCCGATATTGCCACTCGTGGGTGCTTTGTTTTTAACCGGAACGAAAAAGTTCAAAAATCACCAAAACATGATTTTTGGACATATTGGAGTGTATTGGGTGCGTTCGTGGCAAAAACTCACTTCGCGACTCGCGCGGCGAACTTTTGTCAATTAATGCCGATATTGCCACTCGTGGGTGCTTTGTTTTTAACCGGAACGAAAAAGTTCAAAAATCACCAAAACATGATTTTTGGACATATTGGAGTGTATTGGGTGCGTTCGTGGCAAAAACTCACTTCGCGACTCGCGCGGCGAACTTTTGTCAATTAATGCCGATATTGCCACACGTGGGGGCGATGTAATATACCGGAACGAAAAAGTTCAAAAAGCACCAGACCATGATTTTTGGACATATTGGAGTGTATTGGGTGCGTTCGTGGCAAAAACTCACTTCGCGACTCGCGCGGCGAACTTTTGTCAATTAATGCCGATATTGCCACTCGTGGGTGCGTTGTTTTTAACCGGAACGAAAAAGTTCAAAAAGCACCAAAACATGATTTTTGGACATATTGGAGTGTATTGGGTGCGTTCGTGGCAAAAACTCACTTCGCGACTCGCGCGGCGAACTTTTGTCAATTAATGCCGATATTGCCACACGTGGGGGCGATGTAATATACCGGAACGAAAAAGTTCAAAAAGCACCAGACCATGATTTTTGGACATATTGGAGTGTATTGGGTGCGTTCGTGGCAAAAACTCACTTCGCGACTCGCGCGGCGAACTTTTGTCAATTAATGCCGATATTGCCACTCGTGGGGGCGATGTAATATACCGGAACGAAAAAGTTCAAAAAGCACCAGACCATGATTTTTGGACATATTGGAGTGTATTGGGTGCGTTCGTGGCAAAAACTCACTTCGCGACTCGCGCGGCGAACTTTTGTCAATTAATGCCGATATTGCCACTCGTGGGTGCTTTGTTTTTAACCGGAACGAAAAAGTTCAAAAATCACCAAAACATGATTTTTGGACATATTGGAGTGTATTGGGTGCGTTCGTGGCAAAAACTCACTTCGCGACTCGCGCGGCGAACTTTTGTCAATTAATGCCGATATTGCCACACGTGGGGGCGATGTAATATACCGGAACGAAAAAAGTTCAAAAAGCACCAGACCATGATTTTTGGACATATTGGAGTGTATTGGGTGCGTTCGTGGCAAAAACTCACTTCGCGACTCGCGCGGCGAACTTTTGTCAATTAATGCCGATATTGCCACTCGTGGGTGCTTTGTTTTTACCCGGAACGAAAAAGTTCAAAAATCACCAAAACATGATTTTTGGACATATTGGAGTGTATTGGGTGCGTTCGTGGCAAAAACTCACTTCGCGACTCGCGCGGCGAACTTTTGTCAATTAATGCCGATATTGCCACACGTGGGGGCGATGTAATATACCGGAACGAAAAAATTCAAAAAGCACCAGACCATGATTTTTGGACATATTGGAGTGTATTGGGTGCGTTCGTGGCAAAAACTCACTTCGCGACTCGCGCGGCGAACTTTTGTCAATTAATGCCGATATTGCCACTCGTGGGTGCTTGTTTTTAACCGGAACGAAAAAGTTCAAAAAGCACCAGAACATGATTTTTGGACATATTGGAGTGTATTGGGTGCGTTCGTGGCAAAAACTCACTTCGCGACTCGCGCGGCGAACTTTTGTCAATTAATGCCGATATTGCCACTCGTGGGTGCGTTGTTTTTAACCGGAACGAAAAAGTTCAAAAAGCACCAAAACATGATTTTTGGACATATTGGAGTGTATGGGGTGCGTTCGTGGCGAAAAACTCACTTCGCGACTCGCGCGGCGAACTTTTGTCAATTAATGCCGATATTGCCACACGTGGGGGCGATGTAATATACCGGAACGAAAAAGTTCAAAAAGCACCAGACCATGATTTTTGGACATATTGGAGTGTATTGGGTGCGTTCGTGGCAAAAACTCACTTCGCGACTCGCGCGGCGAACTTTTGTCAATTAATGCCGATATTGCCACTCGTGGGTGCTTTGTTTTTAACCGGAACGAAAAAGTTCAAAAATCACCAAAACATGATTTTTGGACATATTGGAGTGTATTGGGTGCGTTCGTGGCAAAAACTCACTTCGCGACTCGCGCGGCGAACTTTTGTCAATTAATGCCGATATTGCCACACGTGGGGGCGATGTAATATACCGGAACGAAAAAGTTCAAAAAGCACCAGACCATGATTTTTGGACATATTGGAGTGTATTGGGTGCGTTCGTGGCAAAAACTCACTTCGCGACTCGCGCGGCGAACTTTTGTCAATTAATGCCGATATTGCCACTCGTGGGTGCGATTGTATTATACCGGAACGAAAAAGTTCAAAAAGCACCAAACCATGATTTTTGGACATATTGGAGTGTATTGGGTGCGTTCGTGGCAAAAACTCACTTCGCGACTCGCGCGGCGAACTTTTGTCAATTAATGCCGATATTGCCACACGTGGGGGCGATGTAATATACCGGAACGAAAAAGTTCAAAAAGCACCAGACCATGATTTTTGGACATATTGGAGTGTATTGGGTGCGTTCGTGGCAAAAACTCACTTCGCGACTCGCGCGGCGAACTTTTGTCAATTAATGCCGATATTGCCACTCGTGGGTGCTTTGTTTTTAACCGGAACGAAAAAGTTCAAAAATCACCAAAACATGATTTTTGGACATATTGGAGTGTATTGGGTGCGTTCGTGGCAAAAACTCACTTCGCGACTCGCGCGGCGAACTTTTGTCAATTAATGCCGATATTGCCACACGTGGGGGCGATGTAATATACCGGAACGAAAAAAGTTCAAAAAGCACCAGACCATGATTTTTGGACATATTGGAGTGTATTGGGTGCGTTCGTGGCAAAAACTCACTTCGCGACTCGCGCGGCGAACTTTTGTCAATTAATGCCGATATTGCCACACGTGGGGGCGATGTAATATACCGGAACGAAAAAGTTCAAAAAGCACCAGACCATGATTTTTGGACATATTGGAGTGTATTGGGTGCGTTCGTGGCAAAAACTCACTTCGCGACTCGCGCGGCGAACTTTTGTCAATTAATGCCGATATTGCCACTCGTGGGTGCTTGTTATTATACCGGAACGAAAAAGTTCAAAAATCACCAAAACATGATTTTTGGACATATTGGAGTGTATTGGGTGCGTTCGTGGCAAAAACTCACTTCGCGACTCGCGCGGCGAACTTTTGTCAATTAATGCCGATATTGCCACTCGTGGGTGCGTTGTTTTTAACCGGAACGAAAAAGTTCAAAAAGCACCAAAACATGATTTTTGGACATATTGGAGTGTATTGGGTGCGTTCGTGGCGAAAAACTCACTTCGCGACTCGCGCGGCGAACTTTTGTCAATTAATGCCGATATTGCCACACGTGGGGGCGATGTAATATACCGGAACGAAAAAGTTCAAAAAGCACCAGACCATGATTTTTGGACATATTGGAGTGTATTGGGTGCGTTCGTGGCAAAAACTCACTTCGCGACTCGCGCGGCGAACTTTTGTCAATTAATGCCGATATTGCCACTCGTGGGTGCTTTGTTTTTAACCGGAACGAAAAAGTTCAAAAATCACCAAAACATGATTTTTGGACATATTGGAGTGTATTGGGTGCGTTCGTGGCAAAAACTCACTTCGCGACTCGCGCGGCGAACTTTTGTCAATTAATGCCGATATTGCCACTCGTGGGTGCGTTGTTTTAACCGGAACGAAAAAGTTCAAAAAGCACCAAACATGATTTTTGGACATATTGGAGTGTATGGGGTGCGTTCGTGGCGAAAAACTCACTTCGCGACTCGCGCGGCGAACTTTTGTCAATTAATGCCGATATTGCCACACGTGGGGGCGATGTAATATACCGGAACGAAAAAGTTCAAAAAGCACCAGACCATGATTTTTGGACATATTGGAGTGTATTGGGTGCGTTCGTGGCAAAAACTCACTTCGCGACTCGCGCGGCGAACTTTTGTCAATTAATGCCGATATTGCCACTCGTGGGTGCTTTGTTTTTAACCGGAACGAAAAAGTTCAAAAATCACCAAAACAATGATTTTTGGACATATTGGAGTGTATTGGGTGCGTTCGTGGCAAAAACTCACTTCGCGACTCGCGCGGCGAACTTTTGTCAATTAATGCCGATATTGCCACACGTGGGGGCGATGTAATATACCGGAACGAAAAAAGTTCAAAAAGCACCAGACCATGATTTTTGGACATATTGGAGTGTATTGGGTGCGTTCGTGGCAAAAACTCACTTCGCGACTCGCGCGGCGAACTTTTGTCAATTAATGCCGATATTGCCACTCGTGGGTGCTTTGTTTTTAACCGGAACGAAAAAGTTCAAAAATCACCAAAACATGATTTTTGGACATATTGGAGTGTATTGGGTGCGTTCGTGGCAAAAACTCACTTCGCGACTCGCGCGGCGAACTTTTGTCAATTAATGCCGATATTGCCACTCGTGGGTGCGATTGTTAATATACCGGAACGAAAAAGTTCAAAAAGCACCAAACCATGATTTTTGGACATATTGGAGTGTATTGGGTGCGTTCGTGGCGAAAACTCACTTCGCGACTCGCGCGGCGAACTTTTGTCAATTAATGCCGATATTGCCACACGTGGGGGCGATGTAATATACCGGAACGAAAAAGTTCAAAAAGCACCAGACCATGATTTTTGGACATATTGGAGTGTATTGGGTGCGTTCGTGGCAAAAACTCACTTCGCGACTCGCGCGGCGAACTTTTGTCAATTAATGCCGATATTGCCACACGTGGGGGCGATGTAATATACCGGAACGAAAAAGTTCAAAAAGCACCAGACCATGATTTTTGGACATATTGGAGTGTATTGGGTGCGTTCGTGGC
This sequence comes from Oryza glumipatula, assembly GCA_000576495.2. NCBI lineage: Eukaryota > Viridiplantae > Streptophyta > Magnoliopsida > Poales > Poaceae > Oryza > Oryza glumipatula. The sequence continues at coordinate 10,271 of ALNU03000028.1, forward strand.
AAAAACTCACTTCGCGACTCGCGCGGCGAACTTTTGTCAATTAATGCCGATATTGCCACACGTGGGGGCGATGTATATACCGGAACGAAAAAGTTCAAAAAGCACCAAAACATGATTTTTGGACATATTGGAGTGTATTGGGTGCGTTCGTGGCAAAAACTCACTTCGCGACTCGCGCGGCGAACTTTTGTCAATTAATGCCGATATTGCCACACGTGGGGGCGATGTAATATACCGGAACGAAAAAGTTCAAAAAGCACCAGACCATGATTTTTGGACATATTGGAGTGTATTGGGTGCGTTCGTGGCAAAAACTCACTTCGCGACTCGCGCGGCGAACTTTTGTCAATTAATGCCGATATTGCCACTCGTGGGTGCGTTGTTTTTAACCGGAACGAAAAAGTTCAAAAAGCACCAAAACATGATTTTTGGACATATTGGAGTGTATTGGGTGCGTTCGTGGCAAAAACTCACTTCGCGACTCGCGCGGCGAACTTTTGTCAATTAATGCCGATATTGCCACACGTGGGGGCGATGTAATATACCGGAACGAAAAAGTTCAAAAAGCACCAGACCATGATTTTTGGACATATTGGAGTGTATTGGGTGCGTTCGTGGCAAAAACTCACTTCGCGACTCGCGCGGCGAACTTTTGTCAATTAATGCCGATATTGCCACTCGTGGGTGCTTTGTTTTTAACCGGAACGAAAAAGTTCAAAAATCACCAAAACATGATTTTTGGACATATTGGAGTGTATTGGGTGCGTTCGTGGCAAAAACTCACTTCGCGACTCGCGCGGCGAACTTTTGTCAATTAATGCCGATATTGCCACACGTGGGGGCGATGTAATATACCGGAACGAAAAAGTTCAAAAAGCACCAGACCATGATTTTTGGACATATTGGAGTGTATTGGGTGCGTTCGTGGCAAAAACTCACTTCGCGACTCGCGCGGCGAACTTTTGTCAATTAATGCCGATATTGCCACACGTGGGGGCGATGTAATATACCGGAACGAAAAAGTTCAAAAAGCACCAGACCATGATTTTTGGACATATTGGAGTGTATTGGGTGCGTTCGTGGCAAAAACTCACTTCGCGACTCGCGCGGCGAACTTTTGTCAATTAATGCCGATATTGCCACTCGTGGGTGCTTTGTTTTTAACCGGAACGAAAAAGTTCAAAAATCACCAAAACATGATTTTTGGACATATTGGAGTGTATTGGGTGCGTTCGTGGCAAAAACTCACTTCGCGACTCGCGCGGCGAACTTTTGTCAATTAATGCCGATATTGCCACACGTGGGGGCGATGTAATATACCGGAACGAAAAAGTTCAAAAAGCACCAGACCATGATTTTTGGACATATTGGAGTGTATTGGGTGCGTTCGTGGCAAAAACTCACTTCGCGACTCGCGCGGCGAACTTTTGTCAATTAATGCCGATATTGCCACACGTGGGGGCGATTGTAATATACCGGAACGAAAAAGTTCAAAAAGCACCAGACCATGATTTTTGGACATATTGGAGTGTATTGGGTGCGTTCGTGGCAAAAACTCACTTCGCGACTCGCGCGGCGAACTTTTGTCAATTAATGCCGATATTGCCACACGTGGGGGCGATGTAATATACCGGAACGAAAAAGTTCAAAAAGCACCAGACCATGATTTTTGGACATATTGGAGTGTATTGGGTGCGTTCGTGGCAAAAACTCACTTCGCGACTCGCGCGGCGAACTTTTGTCAATTAATGCCGATATTGCCACTCGTGGGTGCGTTGTTTTTAACCGGAACGAAAAAGTTCAAAAAGCACCAAAACATGATTTTTGGACATATTGGAGTGTATTGGGTGCGTTCGTGGCAAAAACTCACTTCGCGACTCGCGCGGCGAACTTTTGTCAATTAATGCCGATATTGCCACACGTGGGGGCGATGTAATATACCGGAACGAAAAAGTTCAAAAAGCACCAGACCATGATTTTTGGACATATTGGAGTGTATTGGGTGCGTTCGTGGCAAAAACTCACTTCGCGACTCGCGCGGCGAACTTTTGTCAATTAATGCCGATATTGCCACTCGTGGGTGCTTTGTTTTTAACCGGAACGAAAAAGTTCAAAAATCACCAAAACATGATTTTTGGACATATTGGAGTGTATTGGGTGCGTTCGTGGCAAAAACTCACTTCGCGACTCGCGCGGCGAACTTTTGTCAATTAATGCCGATATTGCCACACGTGGGGGCGATGTAATATACCGGAACGAAAAAGTTCAAAAAGCACCAAGACCATGATTTTTGGACATATTGGAGTGTATTGGGTGCGTTCGTGGCAAAAACTCACTTCGCGACTCGCGCGGCGAACTTTTGTCAATTAATGCCGATATTGCCACACGTGGGGGCGATGTAATATACCGGAACGAAAAAGTTCAAAAAGCACCAGACCATGATTTTTGGACATATTGGAGTGTATTGGGTGCGTTCGTGGCAAAAACTCACTTCGCGACTCGCGCGGCGAACTTTTGTCAATTAATGCCGATATTGCCACTCGTGGGTGCTTTGTTTTTAACCGGAACGAAAAAGTTCAAAAATCACCAAAACATGATTTTTGGACATATTGGAGTGTATTGGGTGCGTTCGTGGCAAAAACTCACTTCGCGACTCGCGCGGCGAACTTTTGTCAATTAATGCCGATATTGCCACACGTGGGGGCGATGTAATATACCGGAACGAAAAAGTTCAAAAAGCACCAGACCATGATTTTTGGACATATTGGAGTGTATTGGGTGCGTTCGTGGCAAAAACTCACTTCGCGACTCGCGCGGCGAACTTTTGTCAATTAATGCCGATATTGCCACACGTGGGGGCGATGTAATATACCGGAACGAAAAAGTTCAAAAAGCACCAGACCATGATTTTTGGACATATTGGAGTGTATTGGGTGCGTTCGTGGCAAAAACTCACTTCGCGACTCGCGCGGCGAACTTTTGTCAATTAATGCCGATATTGCCACTCGTGGGTGCTTTGTTTTTAACCGGAACGAAAAAGTTCAAAAATCACCAAAACATGATTTTTGGACATATTGGAGTGTATTGGGTGCGTTCGTGGCAAAAACTCACTTCGCGACTCGCGCGGCGAACTTTTGTCAATTAATGCCGATATTGCCACACGTGGGGGCGATGTAATATACCGGAACGAAAAAGTTCAAAAAGCACCAGACCATGATTTTTGGACATATTGGAGTGTATTGGGTGCGTTCGTGGCAAAAACTCACTTCGCGACTCGCGCGGCGAACTTTTGTCAATTAATGCCGATATTGCCACACGTGGGGGCGTTGTTAATATACCGGAACGAAAAAGTTCAAAAAGCACCAGAACATGATTTTTGGACATATTGGAGTGTATTGGGTGCGTTCGTGGCAAAAACTCACTTCGCGACTCGCGCGGCGAACTTTTGTCAATTAATGCCGATATTGCCACACGTGGGGGCGATGTAATATACCGGAACGAAAAAGTTCAAAAAGCACCAGACCATGATTTTTGGACATATTGGAGTGTATTGGGTGCGTTCGTGGCAAAAACTCACTTCGCGACTCGCGCGGCGAACTTTTGTCAATTAATGCCGATATTGCCACTCGTGGGTGCGTTGTTTTTAACCGGAACGAAAAAGTTCAAAAAGCACCAAAACATGATTTTTGGACATATTGGAGTGTATTGGGTGCGTTCGTGGCAAAAACTCACTTCGCGACTCGCGCGGCGAACTTTTGTCAATTAATGCCGATATTGCCACACGTGGGGGCGATGTAATATACCGGAACGAAAAAGTTCAAAAAGCACCAGACCATGATTTTTGGACATATTGGAGTGTATTGGGTGCGTTCGTGGCAAAAACTCACTTCGCGACTCGCGCGGCGAACTTTTGTCAATTAATGCCGATATTGCCACTCGTGGGTGCTTTGTTTTTAACCGGAACGAAAAAGTTCAAAAATCACCAAAACATGATTTTTGGACATATTGGAGTGTATTGGGTGCGTTCGTGGCAAAAACTCACTTCGCGACTCGCGCGGCGAACTTTTGTCAATTAATGCCGATATTGCCACACGTGGGGGCGATGTAATATACCGGAACGAAAAAGTTCAAAAAGCACCAGACCATGATTTTTGGACATATTGGAGTGTATTGGGTGCGTTCGTGGCAAAAACTCACTTCGCGACTCGCGCGGCGAACTTTTGTCAATTAATGCCGATATTGCCACACGTGGGGGCGATGTAATATACCGGAACGAAAAAGTTCAAAAAGCACCAGACCATGATTTTTGGACATATTGGAGTGTATTGGGTGCGTTCGTGGCAAAAACTCACTTCGCGACTCGCGCGGCGAACTTTTGTCAATTAATGCCGATATTGCCACTCGTGGGTGCTTGTATTATACCGGAACGAAAAAGTTCAAAAAGCACCAAGACCATGATTTTTGGACATATTGGAGTGTATTGGGTGCGTTCGTGGCAAAAACTCACTTCGCGACTCGCGCGGCGAACTTTTGTCAATTAATGCCGATATTGCCACTCGTGGGTGCGTTGTTTTAACCGGAACGAAAAAGTTCAAAAAGCACCAAAACATGATTTTTGGACATATTGGAGTGTATTGGGTGCGTTCGTGGCAAAAACTCACTTCGCGACTCGCGCGGCGAACTTTTGTCAATTAATGCCGATATTGCCACACGTGGGGGCGATGTAATATACCGGAACGAAAAAGTTCAAAAAGCACCAGACCATGATTTTTGGACATATTGGAGTGTATTGGGTGCGTTCGTGGCAAAAACTCACTTCGCGACTCGCGCGGCGAACTTTTGTCAATTAATGCCGATATTGCCACACGTGGGGGCGATTGTTAATATACCGGAACGAAAAAGTTCAAAAAGCACCAGACCATGATTTTTGGACATATTGGAGTGTATTGGGTGCGTTCGTGGCAAAAACTCACTTCGCGACTCGCGCGGCGAACTTTTGTCAATTAATGCCGATATTGCCACACGTGGGGGCGATGTAATATACCGGAACGAAAAAGTTCAAAAAGCACCAGACCATGATTTTTGGACATATTGGAGTGTATTGGGTGCGTTCGTGGCAAAAACTCACTTCGCGACTCGCGCGGCGAACTTTTGTCAATTAATGCCGATATTGCCACTCGTGGGTGCGTTGTTTTAACCGGAACGAAAAAGTTCAAAAAGCACCAAAACATGATTTTTGGACATATTGGAGTGTATTGGGTGCGTTCGTGGCAAAAACTCACTTCGCGACTCGCGCGGCGAACTTTTGTCAATTAATGCCGATATTGCCACACGTGGGGGCGATGTAATATACCGGAACGAAAAAGTTCAAAAAGCACCAGACCATGATTTTTGGACATATTGGAGTGTATTGGGTGCGTTCGTGGCAAAAACTCACTTCGCGACTCGCGCGGCGAACTTTTGTCAATTAATGCCGATATTGCCACTCGTGGGTGCTTTGTTTTTAACCGGAACGAAAAAGTTCAAAAATCACCAAAACATGATTTTTGGACATATTGGAGTGTATTGGGTGCGTTCGTGGCAAAAACTCACTTCGCGACTCGCGCGGCGAACTTTTGTCAATTAATGCCGATATTGCCACACGTGGGGGCGATGTAATATACCGGAACGAAAAAGTTCAAAAAGCACCAGACCATGATTTTTGGACATATTGGAGTGTATTGGGTGCGTTCGTGGCAAAAACTCACTTCGCGACTCGCGCGGCGAACTTTTGTCAATTAATGCCGATATTGCCACACGTGGGGGCGATGTAATATACCGGAACGAAAAAGTTCAAAAAGCACCAGACCATGATTTTTGGACATATTGGAGTGTATTGGGTGCGTTCGTGGCAAAAACTCACTTCGCGACTCGCGCGGCGAACTTTTGTCAATTAATGCCGATATTGCCACATCGTGGGGGCGATTGTTATATACCGGAACGAAAAAGTTCAAAAAGCACCAAACCATGATTTTTGGACATATTGGAGTGTATTGGGTGCGTTCGTGGCAAAAACTCACTTCGCGACTCGCGCGGCGAACTTTTGTCAATTAATGCCGATATTGCCACTCGTGGGTGCGTTGTATTTAACCGGAACGAAAAAGTTCAAAAAGCACCAAACATGATTTTTGGACATATTGGAGTGTATTGGGTGCGTTCGTGGCAAAAACTCACTTCGCGACTCGCGCGGCGAACTTTTGTCAATTAATGCCGATATTGCCACACGTGGGGGCGATGTAATATACCGGAACGAAAAAGTTCAAAAAGCACCAGACCATGATTTTTGGACATATTGGAGTGTATTGGGTGCGTTCGTGGCAAAAACTCACTTCGCGACTCGCGCGGCGAACTTTTGTCAATTAATGCCGATATTGCCACACGTGGGGGCGATGTAATATACCGGAACGAAAAAGTTCAAAAAGCACCAGACCATGATTTTTGGACATATTGGAGTGTATTGGGTGCGTTCGTGGCAAAAACTCACTTCGCGACTCGCGCGGCGAACTTTTGTCAATTAATGCCGATATTGCCACTCGTGGGTGCGTTGTTTTTAACCGGAACGAAAAAGTTCAAAAAGCACCAAAACATGATTTTTGGACATATTGGAGTGTATTGGGTGCGTTCGTGGCGAAAAACTCACTTCGCGACTCGCGCGGCGAACTTTTGTCAATTAATGCCGATATTGCCACACGTGGGGGCGATGTAATATACCGGAACGAAAAAGTTCAAAAAGCACCAGACCATGATTTTTGGACATATTGGAGTGTATTGGGTGCGTTCGTGGCAAAAACTCACTTCGCGACTCGCGCGGCGAACTTTTGTCAATTAATGCCGATATTGCCACTCGTGGGTGCTTTGTTTTTAACCGGAACGAAAAAGTTCAAAAATCACCAAAACATGATTTTTGGACATATTGGAGTGTATTGGGTGCGTTCGTGGCAAAAACTCACTTCGCGACTCGCGCGGCGAACTTTTGTCAATTAATGCCGATATTGCCACACGTGGGGGCGATTGTTAATATACCGGAACGAAAAAAGTTCAAAAAGCACCAGAACCATGATTTTTGGACATATTGGAGTGTATTGGGTGCGTTCGTGGCAAAAACTCACTTCGCGACTCGCGCGGCGAACTTTTGTCAATTAATGCCGATATTGCCACACGTGGGGGCGATGTAATATACCGGAACGAAAAAGTTCAAAAAGCACCAGACCATGATTTTTGGACATATTGGAGTGTATTGGGTGCGTTCGTGGCAAAAACTCACTTCGCGACTCGCGCGGCGAACTTTTGTCAATTAATGCCGATATTGCCACTCGTGGGTGCTTTGTTTTTAACCGGAACGAAAAAGTTCAAAAATCACCAAAACATGATTTTTGGACATATTGGAGTGTATTGGGTGCGTTCGTGGCAAAAACTCACTTCGCGACTCGCGCGGCGAACTTTTGTCAATTAATGCCGATATTGCCACACGTGGGGGCGATGTAATATACCGGAACGAAAAAGTTCAAAAAGCACCAGACCATGATTTTTGGACATATTGGAGTGTATTGGGTGCGTTCGTGGCAAAAACTCACTTCGCGACTCGCGCGGCGAACTTTTGTCAATTAATGCCGATATTGCCACACGTGGGGGCGATGTAATATACCGGAACGAAAAAGTTCAAAAAGCACCAGACCATGATTTTTGGACATATTGGAGTGTATTGGGTGCGTTCGTGGCAAAAACTCACTTCGCGACTCGCGCGGCGAACTTTTGTCAATTAATGCCGATATTGCCACACGTGGGGGCGATGTAATATACCGGAACGAAAAAGTTCAAAAAGCACCAGACCATGATTTTTGGACATATTGGAGTGTATTGGGTGCGTTCGTGGCAAAAACTCACTTCGCGACTCGCGCGGCGAACTTTTGTCAATTAATGCCGATATTGCCACTCGTGGGTGCGTTGTTTTTAACCGGAACGAAAAAGTTCAAAAATCACCAAAACATGATTTTTGGACATATTGGAGTGTATTGGGTGCGTTCGTGGCAAAAACTCACTTCGCGACTCGCGCGGCGAACTTTTGTCAATTAATGCCGATATTGCCACACGTGGGGGCGATGTAATATACCGGAACGAAAAAGTTCAAAAAGCACCAGACCATGATTTTTGGACATATTGGAGTGTATTGGGTGCGTTCGTGGCAAAAACTCACTTCGCGACTCGCGCGGCGAACTTTTGTCAATTAATGCCGATATTGCCACTCGTGGGTGCTTTGTTTTTAACCGGAACGAAAAAGTTCAAAAATCACCAAAACATGATTTTTGGACATATTGGAGTGTATTGGGTGCGTTCGTGGCAAAAACTCACTTCGCGACTCGCGCGGCGAACTTTTGTCAATTAATGCCGATATTGCCACACGTGGGGGCGATGTAATATACCGGAACGAAAAAGTTCAAAAAGCACCAGACCATGATTTTTGGACATATTGGAGTGTATTGGGTGCGTTCGTGGCAAAAACTCACTTCGCGACTCGCGCGGCGAACTTTTGTCAATTAATGCCGATATTGCCACACGTGGGGGCGATGTAATATACCGGAACGAAAAAGTTCAAAAAGCACCAGACCATGATTTTTGGACATATTGGAGTGTATTGGGTGCGTTCGTGGCAAAAACTCACTTCGCGACTCGCGCGGCGAACTTTTGTCAATTAATGCCGATATTGCCACTCGTGGGTGCTTTGTTTTTAACCGGAACGAAAAAGTTCAAAAATCACCAAAACATGATTTTTGGACATATTGGAGTGTATTGGGTGCGTTCGTGGCAAAAACTCACTTCGCGACTCGCGCGGCGAACTTTTGTCAATTAATGCCGATATTGCCACACGTGGGGGCGATGTAATATACCGGAACGAAAAAGTTCAAAAAGCACCAGACCATGATTTTTGGACATATTGGAGTGTATTGGGTGCGTTCGTGGCAAAAACTCACTTCGCGACTCGCGCGGCGAACTTTTGTCAATTAATGCCGATATTGCCACACGTGGGGGCGATGTAATATACCGGAACGAAAAAGTTCAAAAAGCACCAGACCATGATTTTTGGACATATTGGAGTGTATTGGGTGCGTTCGTGGCAAAAACTCACTTCGCGACTCGCGCGGCGAACTTTTGTCAATTAATGCCGATATTGCCACACGTGGGGGCGATTGTTATATACCGGAACGAAAAAGTTCAAAAAGCACCAAAACATGATTTTTGGACATATTGGAGTGTATTGGGTGCGTTCGTGGCAAAAACTCACTTCGCGACTCGCGCGGCGAACTTTTGTCAATTAATGCCGATATTGCCACACGTGGGGGCGATGTAATATACCGGAACGAAAAAGTTCAAAAAGCACCAGACCATGATTTTTGGACATATTGGAGTGTATTGGGTGCGTTCGTGGCAAAAACTCACTTCGCGACTCGCGCGGCGAACTTTTGTCAATTAATGCCGATATTGCCACTCGTGGGTGCGTTGTTTTAACCGGAACGAAAAAGTTCAAAAAGCACCAAAACATGATTTTTGGACATATTGGAGTGTATTGGGTGCGTTCGTGGCAAAAACTCACTTCGCGACTCGCGCGGCGAACTTTTGTCAATTAATGCCGATATTGCCACACGTGGGGGCGATGTAATATACCGGAACGAAAAAGTTCAAAAAGCACCAGACCATGATTTTTGGACATATTGGAGTGTATTGGGTGCGTTCGTGGCAAAAACTCACTTCGCGACTCGCGCGGCGAACTTTTGTCAATTAATGCCGATATTGCCACTCGTGGGTGCTTTGTTTTTAACCGGAACGAAAAAGTTCAAAAATCACCAAAACATGATTTTTGGACATATTGGAGTGTATTGGGTGCGTTCGTGGCAAAAACTCACTTCGCGACTCGCGCGGCGAACTTTTGTCAATTAATGCCGATATTGCCACACGTGGGGGCGATGTAATATACCGGAACGAAAAAGTTCAAAAAGCACCAGACCATGATTTTTGGACATATTGGAGTGTATTGGGTGCGTTCGTGGCAAAAACTCACTTCGCGACTCGCGCGGCGAACTTTTGTCAATTAATGCCGATATTGCCACACGTGGGGGCGATGTAATATACCGGAACGAAAAAGTTCAAAAAGCACCAGACCATGATTTTTGGACATATTGGAGTGTATTGGGTGCGTTCGTGGCAAAAACTCACTTCGCGACTCGCGCGGCGAACTTTTGTCAATTAATGCCGATATTGCCACTCGTGGGTGCTTTGTTTTTAACCGGAACGAAAAAGTTCAAAAATCACCAAAACATGATTTTTGGACATATTGGAGTGTATTGGGTGCGTTCGTGGCAAAAACTCACTTCGCGACTCGCGCGGCGAACTTTTGTCAATTAATGCCGATATTGCCACACGTGGGGGCGATGTAATATACCGGAACGAAAAAGTTCAAAAAGCACCAGACCATGATTTTTGGACATATTGGAGTGTATTGGGTGCGTTCGTGGCAAAAACTCACTTCGCGACTCGCGCGGCGAACTTTTGTCAATTAATGCCGATATTGCCACACGTGGGGGCGATGTAATATACCGGAACGAAAAAGTTCAAAAAGCACCAGACCATGATTTTTGGACATATTGGAGTGTATTGGGTGCGTTCGTGGCAAAAACTCACTTCGCGACTCGCGCGGCGAACTTTTGTCAATTAATGCCGATATTGCCACTCGTGGGTGCTTTGTTTTTACCGGAACGAAAAAGTTCAAAAATCACCAAAACATGATTTTTGGACATATTGGAGTGTATTGGGTGCGTTCGTGGCAAAAACTCACTTCGCGACTCGCGCGGCGAACTTTTGTCAATTAATGCCGATATTGCCACTCGTGGGTGCGATTGTTATATACCGGAACGAAAAAGTTCAAAAAGCACCAAACATGATTTTTGGACATATTGGAGTGTATTGGGTGCGTTCGTGGCAAAAACTCACTTCGCGACTCGCGCGGCGAACTTTTGTCAATTAATGCCGATATTGCCACTCGTGGGTGCGTTGTTTTTAACCGGAACGAAAAAGTTCAAAAAGCACCAAAACATGATTTTTGGACATATTGGAGTGTATTGGGTGCGTTCGTGGCAAAAACTCACTTCGCGACTCGCGCGGCGAACTTTTGTCAATTAATGCCGATATTGCCACACGTGGGGGCGATGTAATATACCGGAACGAAAAAGTTCAAAAAGCACCAGACCATGATTTTTGGACATATTGGAGTGTATTGGGTGCGTTCGTGGCAAAAACTCACTTCGCGACTCGCGCGGCGAACTTTTGTCAATTAATGCCGATATTGCCACTACGTGGGTGCGATTGTTATATACCGGAACGAAAAAGTTCAAAAAGCACCAAGACCATGATTTTTGGACATATTGGAGTGTATTGGGTGCGTTCGTGGCAAAAACTCACTTCGCGACTCGCGCGGCGAACTTTTGTCAATTAATGCCGATATTGCCACTCGTGGGTGCTTTGTTTTTAACCGGAACGAAAAAGTTCAAAAATCACCAAAACATGATTTTTGGACATATTGGAGTGTATTGGGTGCGTTCGTGGCAAAAACTCACTTCGCGACTCGCGCGGCGAACTTTTGTCAATTAATGCCGATATTGCCACACGTGGGGGCGATGTAATATACCGGAACGAAAAAGTTCAAAAAGCACCAGACCATGATTTTTGGACATATTGGAGTGTATTGGGTGCGTTCGTGGCAAAAACTCACTTCGCGACTCGCGCGGCGAACTTTTGTCAATTAATGCCGATATTGCCACACGTGGGGGCGATTGTATTATACCGGAACGAAAAAGTTCAAAAAGCACCAGAACATGATTTTTGGACATATTGGAGTGTATTGGGTGCGTTCGTGGCAAAAACTCACTTCGCGACTCGCGCGGCGAACTTTTGTCAATTAATGCCGATATTGCCACACGTGGGGGCGATGTAATATACCGGAACGAAAAAGTTCAAAAAGCACCAGACCATGATTTTTGGACATATTGGAGTGTATTGGGTGCGTTCGTGGCAAAAACTCACTTCGCGACTCGCGCGGCGAACTTTTGTCAATTAATGCCGATATTGCCACTCGTGGGTGCTTTGTTTTTAACCGGAACGAAAAAGTTCAAAAAGCACCAAAACATGATTTTTGGACATATTGGAGTGTATTGGGTGCGTTCGTGGCAAAAACTCACTTCGCGACTCGCGCGGCGAACTTTTGTCAATTAATGCCGATATTGCCACACGTGGGGGCGATGTAATATACCGGAACGAAAAAGTTCAAAAAGCACCAGACCATGATTTTTGGACATATTGGAGTGTATTGGGTGCGTTCGTGGCAAAAACTCACTTCGCGACTCGCGCGGCGAACTTTTGTCAATTAATGCCGATATTGCCACTCGTGGGTGCTTTGTTTTTAACCGGAACGAAAAAGTTCAAAAATCACCAAAACATGATTTTTGGACATATTGGAGTGTATTGGGTGCGTTCGTGGCAAAAACTCACTTCGCGACTCGCGCGGCGAACTTTTGTCAATTAATGCCGATATTGCCACACGTGGGGGCGATGTAATATACCGGAACGAAAAAGTTCAAAAAGCACCAGACCATGATTTTTGGACATATTGGAGTGTATTGGGTGCGTTCGTGGCAAAAACTCACTTCGCGACTCGCGCGGCGAACTTTTGTCAATTAATGCCGATATTGCCACACGTGGGGGCGATGTAATATACCGGAACGAAAAAGTTCAAAAAGCACCAGACCATGATTTTTGGACATATTGGAGTGTATTGGGTGCGTTCGTGGCAAAAACTCACTTCGCGACTCGCGCGGCGAACTTTTGTCAATTAATGCCGATATTGCCACACGTGGGGGCGATGTAATATACCGGAACGAAAAAGTTCAAAAAGCACCAGACCATGATTTTTGGACATATTGGAGTGTATTGGGTGCGTTCGTGGCAAAAACTCACTTCGCGACTCGCGCGGCGAACTTTTGTCAATTAATGCCGATATTGCCACTCGTGGGTGCGTTGTTTTTAACCGGAACGAAAAAGTTCAAAAATCACCAAAACATGATTTTTGGACATATTGGAGTGTATTGGGTGCGTTCGTGGCAAAAACTCACTTCGCGACTCGCGCGGCGAACTTTTGTCAATTAATGCCGATATTGCCACACGTGGGGGCGATGTAATATACCGGAACGAAAAAGTTCAAAAAGCACCAGACCATGATTTTTGGACATATTGGAGTGTATTGGGTGCGTTCGTGGCAAAAACTCACTTCGCGACTCGCGCGGCGAACTTTTGTCAATTAATGCCGATATTGCCACTCGTGGGTGCTTTGTTTTTAACCGGAACGAAAAAGTTCAAAAATCACCAAAACATGATTTTTGGACATATTGGAGTGTATTGGGTGCGTTCGTGGCAAAAACTCACTTCGCGACTCGCGCGGCGAACTTTTGTCAATTAATGCCGATATTGCCACACGTGGGGGCGATGTAATATACCGGAACGAAAAAAGTTCAAAAAGCACCAGACCATGATTTTTGGACATATTGGAGTGTATTGGGTGCGTTCGTGGCAAAAACTCACTTCGCGACTCGCGCGGCGAACTTTTGTCAATTAATGCCGATATTGCCACACGTGGGGGCGATGTAATATACCGGAACGAAAAAGTTCAAAAAGCACCAGACCATGATTTTTGGACATATTGGAGTGTATTGGGTGCGTTCGTGGCAAAAACTCACTTCGCGACTCGCGCGGCGAACTTTTGTCAATTAATGCCGATATTGCCACTCGTGGGTGCGATTGTTATATACCGGAACGAAAAAGTTCAAAAAGCACCAAACCATGATTTTTGGACATATTGGAGTGTATTGGGTGCGTTCGTGGCAAAAACTCACTTCGCGACTCGCGCGGCGAACTTTTGTCAATTAATGCCGATATTGCCACACGTGGGGGCGATGTAATATACCGGAACGAAAAAGTTCAAAAAGCACCAGACCATGATTTTTGGACATATTGGAGTGTATTGGGTGCGTTCGTGGCAAAAACTCACTTCGCGACTCGCGCGGCGAACTTTTGTCAATTAATGCCGATATTGCCACACGTGGGGGCGATGTAATATACCGGAACGAAAAAGTTCAAAAAGCACCAGACCATGATTTTTGGACATATTGGAGTGTATTGGGTGCGTTCGTGGCAAAAACTCACTTCGCGACTCGCGCGGCGAACTTTTGTCAATTAATGCCGATATTGCCACTCGTGGGTGCTTTGTTTTTAACCGGAACGAAAAAGTTCAAAAATCACCAAAACATGATTTTTGGACATATTGGAGTGTATTGGGTGCGTTCGTGGCAAAAACTCACTTCGCGACTCGCGCGGCGAACTTTTGTCAATTAATGCCGATATTGCCACACGTGGGGGCGATGTAATATACCGGAACGAAAAAGTTCAAAAAGCACCAGACCATGATTTTTGGACATATTGGAGTGTATTGGGTGCGTTCGTGGCAAAAACTCACTTCGCGACTCGCGCGGCGAACTTTTGTCAATTAATGCCGATATTGCCACACGTGGGGGCGATGTAATATACCGGAACGAAAAAGTTCAAAAAGCACCAGAACATGATTTTTGGACATATTGGAGTGTATTGGGTGCGTTCGTGGCAAAAACTCACTTCGCGACTCGCGCGGCGAACTTTTGTCAATTAATGCCGATATTGCCACACGTGGGGGCGATGTAATATACCGGAACGAAAAAGTTCAAAAAGCACCAGACCATGATTTTTGGACATATTGGAGTGTATTGGGTGCGTTCGTGGCAAAAACTCACTTCGCGACTCGCGCGGCGAACTTTTGTCAATTAATGCCGATATTGCCACTCGTGGGTGCGTTGTTTTTAACCGGAACGAAAAAGTTCAAAAAGCACCAAAACATGATTTTTGGACATATTGGAGTGTATTGGGTGCGTTCGTGGCGAAAAACTCACTTCGCGACTCGCGCGGCGAACTTTTGTCAATTAATGCCGATATTGCCACACGTGGGGGCGATGTAATATACCGGAACGAAAAAGTTCAAAAAGCACCAGACCATGATTTTTGGACATATTGGAGTGTATTGGGTGCGTTCGTGGCAAAAACTCACTTCGCGACTCGCGCGGCGAACTTTTGTCAATTAATGCCGATATTGCCACTCGTGGGTGCGTTGTTATTAACCGGAACGAAAAAGTTCAAAAATCACCAAAACATGATTTTTGGACATATTGGAGTGTATTGGGTGCGTTCGTGGCAAAAACTCACTTCGCGACTCGCGCGGCGAACTTTTGTCAATTAATGCCGATATTGCCACACGTGGGGGCGATGTAATATACCGGAACGAAAAAGTTCAAAAAGCACCAGACCATGATTTTTGGACATATTGGAGTGTATTGGGTGCGTTCGTGGCAAAAACTCACTTCGCGACTCGCGCGGCGAACTTTTGTCAATTAATGCCGATATTGCCACTCGTGGGGGCGATTGTTATATACCGGAACGAAAAAGTTCAAAAAGCACCAGAACATGATTTTTGGACATATTGGAGTGTATTGGGTGCGTTCGTGGCAAAAACTCACTTCGCGACTCGCGCGGCGAACTTTTGTCAATTAATGCCGATATTGCCACACGTGGGGGCGATGTAATATACCGGAACGAAAAAAGTTCAAAAAGCACCAGACCATGATTTTTGGACATATTGGAGTGTATTGGGTGCGTTCGTGGCAAAAACTCACTTCGCGACTCGCGCGGCGAACTTTTGTCAATTAATGCCGATATTGCCACTCGTGGGTGCTTTGTTTTTAACCGGAACGAAAAAGTTCAAAAATCACCAAAACATGATTTTTGGACATATTGGAGTGTATTGGGTGCGTTCGTGGCAAAAACTCACTTCGCGACTCGCGCGGCGAACTTTTGTCAATTAATGCCGATATTGCCACACGTGGGGGCGATTGTTAATATACCGGAACGAAAAAGTTCAAAAAGCACCAGAACATGATTTTTGGACATATTGGAGTGTATTGGGTGCGTTCGTGGCAAAAACTCACTTCGCGACTCGCGCGGCGAACTTTTGTCAATTAATGCCGATATTGCCACACGTGGGGGCGATGTAATATACCGGAACGAAAAAGTTCAAAAAGCACCAGACCATGATTTTTGGACATATTGGAGTGTATTGGGTGCGTTCGTGGCAAAAACTCACTTCGCGACTCGCGCGGCGAACTTTTGTCAATTAATGCCGATATTGCCACTCGTGGGTGCTTTGTTTTTAACCGGAACGAAAAAGTTCAAAAATCACCAAAACATGATTTTTGGACATATTGGAGTGTATTGGGTGCGTTCGTGGCAAAAACTCACTTCGCGACTCGCGCGGCGAACTTTTGTCAATTAATGCCGATATTGCCACACGTGGGGGCGATGTAATATACCGGAACGAAAAAAGTTCAAAAAGCACCAGACCATGATTTTTGGACATATTGGAGTGTATTGGGTGCGTTCGTGGCAAAAACTCACTTCGCGACTCGCGCGGCGAACTTTTGTCAATTAATGCCGATATTGCCACTCGTGGGTGCGTTGTTTTAACCGGAACGAAAAAGTTCAAAAAGCACCAAAACATGATTTTTGGACATATTGGAGTGTATTGGGTGCGTTCGTGGCAAAAACTCACTTCGCGACTCGCGCGGCGAACTTTTGTCAATTAATGCCGATATTGCCACACGTGGGGGCGATGTAATATACCGGAACGAAAAAGTTCAAAAAGCACCAGACCATGATTTTTGGACATATTGGAGTGTATTGGGTGCGTTCGTGGCAAAAACTCACTTCGCGACTCGCGCGGCGAACTTTTGTCAATTAATGCCGATATTGCCACACGTGGGGGCGATGTAATATACCGGAACGAAAAAGTTCAAAAAGCACCAGACCATGATTTTTGGACATATTGGAGTGTATTGGGTGCGTTCGTGGCAAAAACTCACTTCGCGACTCGCGCGGCGAACTTTTGTCAATTAATGCCGATATTGCCACTCGTGGGTGCTTTGTTTTTAACCGGAACGAAAAAGTTCAAAAAGCACCAAAACATGATTTTTGGACATATTGGAGTGTATTGGGTGCGTTCGTGGCAAAAACTCACTTCGCGACTCGCGCGGCGAACTTTTGTCAATTAATGCCGATATTGCCACTCGTGGGTGCGTTGTATTATACCGGAACGAAAAAGTTCAAAAAGCACCAAACATGATTTTTGGACATATTGGAGTGTATTGGGTGCGTTCGTGGCAAAAACTCACTTCGCGACTCGCGCGGCGAACTTTTGTCAATTAATGCCGATATTGCCACACGTGGGGGCGATGTAATATACCGGAACGAAAAAGTTCAAAAAGCACCAGACCATGATTTTTGGACATATTGGAGTGTATTGGGTGCGTTCGTGGCAAAAACTCACTTCGCGACTCGCGCGGCGAACTTTTGTCAATTAATGCCGATATTGCCACTCGTGGGTGCGTTGTTTATATACCGGAACGAAAAAGTTCAAAAAGCACCAAACATGATTTTTGGACATATTGGAGTGTATTGGGTGCGTTCGTGGCAAAAACTCACTTCGCGACTCGCGCGGCGAACTTTTGTCAATTAATGCCGATATTGCCACTCGTGGGTGCGTTGTTATATACCGGAACGAAAAAGTTCAAAAAGCACCAGAACATGATTTTTGGACATATTGGAGTGTATTGGGTGCGTTCGTGGCAAAAACTCACTTCGCGACTCGCGCGGCGAACTTTTGTCAATTAATGCCGATATTGCCACTCGTGGGTGCGTTGTTTTAACCGGAACGAAAAAGTTCAAAAAGCACCAAAACATGATTTTTGGACATATTGGAGTGTATTGGGTGCGTTCGTGGCAAAAACTCACTTCGCGACTCGCGCGGCGAACTTTTGTCAATTAATGCCGATATTGCCACACGTGGGGGCGATGTAATATACCGGAACGAAAAAGTTCAAAAAGCACCAGACCATGATTTTTGGACATATTGGAGTGTATTGGGTGCGTTCGTGGCAAAAACTCACTTCGCGACTCGCGCGGCGAACTTTTGTCAATTAATGCCGATATTGCCACTCGTGGGTGCTTTGTTTTTAACCGGAACGAAAAAGTTCAAAAATCACCAAAACAATGATTTTTGGACATATTGGAGTGTATTGGGTGCGTTCGTGGCAAAAACTCACTTCGCGACTCGCGCGGCGAACTTTTGTCAATTAATGCCGATATTGCCACACGTGGGGGCGATGTAATATACCGGAACGAAAAAATTCAAAAAGCACCAGACCATGATTTTTGGACATATTGGAGTGTATTGGGTGCGTTCGTGGCAAAAACTCACTTCGCGACTCGCGCGGCGAACTTTTGTCAATTAATGCCGATATTGCCACTCGTGGGTGCGATTGTATTATACCGGAACGAAAAAGTTCAAAAAGCACCAGAACATGATTTTTGGACATATTGGAGTGTATTGGGTGCGTTCGTGGCAAAAACTCACTTCGCGACTCGCGCGGCGAACTTTTGTCAATTAATGCCGATATTGCCACTCGTGGGTGCGTTGTTTTAACCGGAACGAAAAAGTTCAAAAAGCACCAAAACATGATTTTTGGACATATTGGAGTGTATTGGGTGCGTTCGTGGCAAAAACTCACTTCGCGACTCGCGCGGCGAACTTTTGTCAATTAATGCCGATATTGCCACACGTGGGGGCGATGTAATATACCGGAACGAAAAAGTTCAAAAAGCACCAGACCATGATTTTTGGACATATTGGAGTGTATTGGGTGCGTTCGTGGCAAAAACTCACTTCGCGACTCGCGCGGCGAACTTTTGTCAATTAATGCCGATATTGCCACTCGTGGGTGCTTTGTTTTTAACCGGAACGAAAAAGTTCAAAAATCACCAAAACATGATTTTTGGACATATTGGAGTGTATTGGGTGCGTTCGTGGCAAAAACTCACTTCGCGACTCGCGCGGCGAACTTTTGTCAATTAATGCCGATATTGCCACACGTGGGGGCGATGTAATATACCGGAACGAAAAAGTTCAAAAAGCACCAGACCATGATTTTTGGACATATTGGAGTGTATTGGGTGCGTTCGTGGCAAAAACTCACTTCGCGACTCGCGCGGCGAACTTTTGTCAATTAATGCCGATATTGCCACACGTGGGGGCGATGTAATATACCGGAACGAAAAAGTTCAAAAAGCACCAGACCATGATTTTTGGACATATTGGAGTGTATTGGGTGCGTTCGTGGCAAAAACTCACTTCGCGACTCGCGCGGCGAACTTTTGTCAATTAATGCCGATATTGCCACACGTGGGGGCGATGTAATATACCGGAACGAAAAAGTTCAAAAAGCACCAGACCATGATTTTTGGACATATTGGAGTGTATTGGGTGCGTTCGTGGCAAAAACTCACTTCGCGACTCGCGCGGCGAACTTTTGTCAATTAATGCCGATATTGCCACATCGTGGGGGCGATTGTTAATATACCGGAACGAAAAAGTTCAAAAAGCACCAGAACATGATTTTTGGACATATTGGAGTGTATTGGGTGCGTTCGTGGCAAAAACTCACTTCGCGACTCGCGCGGCGAACTTTTGTCAATTAATGCCGATATTGCCACTCGTGGGTGCGTTGTATTTAACCGGAACGAAAAAGTTCAAAAAGCACCAAAACATGATTTTTGGACATATTGGAGTGTATTGGGTGCGTTCGTGGCAAAAACTCACTTCGCGACTCGCGCGGCGAACTTTTGTCAATTAATGCCGATATTGCCACACGTGGGGGCGATGTAATATACCGGAACGAAAAAGTTCAAAAAGCACCAGACCATGATTTTTGGACATATTGGAGTGTATTGGGTGCGTTCGTGGCAAAAACTCACTTCGCGACTCGCGCGGCGAACTTTTGTCAATTAATGCCGATATTGCCACTCGTGGGTGCTTTGTTTTTAACCGGAACGAAAAAGTTCAAAAATCACCAAAACATGATTTTTGGACATATTGGAGTGTATTGGGTGCGTTCGTGGCAAAAACTCACTTCGCGACTCGCGCGGCGAACTTTTGTCAATTAATGCCGATATTGCCACACGTGGGGGCGATGTAATATACCGGAACGAAAAAGTTCAAAAAGCACCAGACCATGATTTTTGGACATATTGGAGTGTATTGGGTGCGTTCGTGGCAAAAACTCACTTCGCGACTCGCGCGGCGAACTTTTGTCAATTAATGCCGATATTGCCACACGTGGGGGCGATGTAATATACCGGAACGAAAAAGTTCAAAAAGCACCAGAACATGATTTTTGGACATATTGGAGTGTATTGGGTGCGTTCGTGGCAAAAACTCACTTCGCGACTCGCGCGGCGAACTTTTGTCAATTAATGCCGATATTGCCACACGTGGGGGCGATGTAATATACCGGAACGAAAAAGTTCAAAAAGCACCAGACCATGATTTTTGGACATATTGGAGTGTATTGGGTGCGTTCGTGGCAAAAACTCACTTCGCGACTCGCGCGGCGAACTTTTGTCAATTAATGCCGATATTGCCACTCGTGGGTGCGTTGTTTTAACCGGAACGAAAAAGTTCAAAAATCACCAAAACATGATTTTTGGACATATTGGAGTGTATTGGGTGCGTTCGTGGCAAAAACTCACTTCGCGACTCGCGCGGCGAACTTTTGTCAATTAATGCCGATATTGCCACACGTGGGGGCGATGTAATATACCGGAACGAAAAAGTTCAAAAAGCACCAGACCATGATTTTTGGACATATTGGAGTGTATTGGGTGCGTTCGTGGCAAAAACTCACTTCGCGACTCGCGCGGCGAACTTTTGTCAATTAATGCCGATATTGCCACACGTGGGGGCGATGTAATATACCGGAACGAAAAAGTTCAAAAAGCACCAGACCATGATTTTTGGACATATTGGAGTGTATTGGGTGCGTTCGTGGCAAAAACTCACTTCGCGACTCGCGCGGCGAACTTTTGTCAATTAATGCCGATATTGCCACACGTGGGGGCGATGTAATTATACCGGAACGAAAAAGTTCAAAAAGCACCAAGACCATGATTTTTGGACATATTGGAGTGTATTGGGTGCGTTCGTGGCAAAAACTCACTTCGCGACTCGCGCGGCGAACTTTTGTCAATTAATGCCGATATTGCCACTCGTGGGTGCGTTGTTTTTAACCGGAACGAAAAAGTTCAAAAAGCACCAAAACATGATTTTTGGACATATTGGAGTGTATTGGGTGCGTTCGTGGCAAAAA
Source organism: Oryza glumipatula (assembly GCA_000576495.2). NCBI lineage: Eukaryota > Viridiplantae > Streptophyta > Magnoliopsida > Poales > Poaceae > Oryza > Oryza glumipatula. The sequence goes on from ALNU03000028.1 coordinate 31,687, forward strand.
CTCACTTCGCGACTCGCGCGGCGAACTTTTGTCAATTAATGCCGATATTGCCACACGTGGGGGCGATTGTAATTATACCGGAACGAAAAAGTTCAAAAAGCACCAGACCATGATTTTTGGACATATTGGAGTGTATTGGGTGCGTTCGTGGCAAAAACTCACTTCGCGACTCGCGCGGCGAACTTTTGTCAATTAATGCCGATATTGCCACACGTGGGGGCGATGTATATACCGGAACGAAAAAGTTCAAAAAGCACCAGACCATGATTTTTGGACATATTGGAGTGTATTGGGTGCGTTCGTGGCAAAAACTCACTTCGCGACTCGCGCGGCGAACTTTTGTCAATTAATGCCGATATTGCCACTCGTGGGTGCTTTGTATTATACCGGAACGAAAAAGTTCAAAAAGCACCAAAACATGATTTTTGGACATATTGGAGTGTATTGGGTGCGTTCGTGGCAAAAACTCACTTCGCGACTCGCGCGGCGAACTTTTGTCAATTAATGCCGATATTGCCACATCGTGGGGGCGATTGTATTATACCGGAACGAAAAAGTTCAAAAAGCACCAAACCATGATTTTTGGACATATTGGAGTGTATTGGGTGCGTTCGTGGCAAAAACTCACTTCGCGACTCGCGCGGCGAACTTTTGTCAATTAATGCCGATATTGCCACTCGTGGGTGCGTTGTTTTAATACCGGAACGAAAAAGTTCAAAAAGCACCAAAACATGATTTTTGGACATATTGGAGTGTATTGGGTGCGTTCGTGGCAAAAACTCACTTCGCGACTCGCGCGGCGAACTTTTGTCAATTAATGCCGATATTGCCACACGTGGGGGCGATGTAATATACCGGAACGAAAAAGTTCAAAAAGCACCAGACCATGATTTTTGGACATATTGGAGTGTATTGGGTGCGTTCGTGGCAAAAACTCACTTCGCGACTCGCGCGGCGAACTTTTGTCAATTAATGCCGATATTGCCACTCGTGGGTGCGTTGTTTTAACCGGAACGAAAAAGTTCAAAAAGCACCAAAACATGATTTTTGGACATATTGGAGTGTATTGGGTGCGTTCGTGGCAAAAACTCACTTCGCGACTCGCGCGGCGAACTTTTGTCAATTAATGCCGATATTGCCACACGTGGGGGCGATGTAATATACCGGAACGAAAAAGTTCAAAAAGCACCAGACCATGATTTTTGGACATATTGGAGTGTATTGGGTGCGTTCGTGGCAAAAACTCACTTCGCGACTCGCGCGGCGAACTTTTGTCAATTAATGCCGATATTGCCACATCGTGGGTGCGTTGTATTTTAACCGGAACGAAAAAGTTCAAAAAGCACCAAACCATGATTTTTGGACATATTGGAGTGTATTGGGTGCGTTCGTGGCAAAAACTCACTTCGCGACTCGCGCGGCGAACTTTTGTCAATTAATGCCGATATTGCCACATCGTGGGGGCGATTGTAATTATACCGGAACGAAAAAGTTCAAAAAGCACCAGACCATGATTTTTGGACATATTGGAGTGTATTGGGTGCGTTCGTGGCAAAAACTCACTTCGCGACTCGCGCGGCGAACTTTTGTCAATTAATGCCGATATTGCCACTCGTGGGTGCGATTGTTTTAACCGGAACGAAAAAGTTCAAAAAGCACCAAAACATGATTTTTGGACATATTGGAGTGTATTGGGTGCGTTCGTGGCAAAAACTCACTTCGCGACTCGCGCGGCGAACTTTTGTCAATTAATGCCGATATTGCCACACGTGGGGGCGATGTAATATACCGGAACGAAAAAGTTCAAAAAGCACCAGACCATGATTTTTGGACATATTGGAGTGTATTGGGTGCGTTCGTGGCAAAAACTCACTTCGCGACTCGCGCGGCGAACTTTTGTCAATTAATGCCGATATTGCCACACGTGGGGGCGATGTAATATACCGGAACGAAAAAGTTCAAAAAGCACCAGACCATGATTTTTGGACATATTGGAGTGTATTGGGTGCGTTCGTGGCAAAAACTCACTTCGCGACTCGCGCGGCGAACTTTTGTCAATTAATGCCGATATTGCCACACGTGGGGGCGATTGTAATTATACCGGAACGAAAAAGTTCAAAAAGCACCAGACCATGATTTTTGGACATATTGGAGTGTATTGGGTGCGTTCGTGGCAAAAACTCACTTCGCGACTCGCGCGGCGAACTTTTGTCAATTAATGCCGATATTGCCACTCGTGGGTGCGTTGTTATTAACCGGAACGAAAAAGTTCAAAAAGCACCAAAACATGATTTTTGGACATATTGGAGTGTATTGGGTGCGTTCGTGGCAAAAACTCACTTCGCGACTCGCGCGGCGAACTTTTGTCAATTAATGCCGATATTGCCACTCGTGGGGGCTTGTATTTACCGGAACGAAAAAGTTCAAAAAGCACCAGAACATGATTTTTGGACATATTGGAGTGTATTGGGTGCGTTCGTGGCAAAAACTCACTTCGCGACTCGCGCGGCGAACTTTTGTCAATTAATGCCGATATTGCCACACGTGGGGGCGATGTAATATACCGGAACGAAAAAGTTCAAAAAGCACCAGACCATGATTTTTGGACATATTGGAGTGTATTGGGTGCGTTCGTGGCAAAAACTCACTTCGCGACTCGCGCGGCGAACTTTTGTCAATTAATGCCGATATTGCCACACGTGGGGGCGATGTTATATACCGGAACGAAAAAGTTCAAAAAGCACCAGACCATGATTTTTGGACATATTGGAGTGTATTGGGTGCGTTCGTGGCAAAAACTCACTTCGCGACTCGCGCGGCGAACTTTTGTCAATTAATGCCGATATTGCCACACGTGGGGGCGATGTAATATACCGGAACGAAAAAGTTCAAAAAGCACCAGACCATGATTTTTGGACATATTGGAGTGTATTGGGTGCGTTCGTGGCAAAAACTCACTTCGCGACTCGCGCGGCGAACTTTTGTCAATTAATGCCGATATTGCCACTCGTGGGTGCGTTGTTTATATACCGGAACGAAAAAGTTCAAAAAGCACCAAAACATGATTTTTGGACATATTGGAGTGTATTGGGTGCGTTCGTGGCAAAAACTCACTTCGCGACTCGCGCGGCGAACTTTTGTCAATTAATGCCGATATTGCCACTCGTGGGTGCGTTGTTTTTAACCGGAACGAAAAAGTTCAAAAAGCACCAAAACATGATTTTTGGACATATTGGAGTGTATTGGGTGCGTTCGTGGCAAAAACTCACTTCGCGACTCGCGCGGCGAACTTTTGTCAATTAATGCCGATATTGCCACACGTGGGGGCGATGTAATATACCGGAACGAAAAAGTTCAAAAAGCACCAGACCATGATTTTTGGACATATTGGAGTGTATTGGGTGCGTTCGTGGCAAAAACTCACTTCGCGACTCGCGCGGCGAACTTTTGTCAATTAATGCCGATATTGCCACTCGTGGGTGCTTTGTTTTTAACCGGAACGAAAAAGTTCAAAAATCACCAAAACAATGATTTTTGGACATATTGGAGTGTATTGGGTGCGTTCGTGGCAAAAACTCACTTCGCGACTCGCGCGGCGAACTTTTGTCAATTAATGCCGATATTGCCACACGTGGGGGCGATGTAATATACCGGAACGAAAAAAGTTCAAAAAGCACCAGACCATGATTTTTGGACATATTGGAGTGTATTGGGTGCGTTCGTGGCAAAAACTCACTTCGCGACTCGCGCGGCGAACTTTTGTCAATTAATGCCGATATTGCCACTCGTGGGTGCTTTGTTTTTAACCGGAACGAAAAAGTTCAAAAAGCACCAAAACATGATTTTTGGACATATTGGAGTGTATTGGGTGCGTTCGTGGCAAAAACTCACTTCGCGACTCGCGCGGCGAACTTTTGTCAATTAATGCCGATATTGCCACACGTGGGGGCGATGTAATATACCGGAACGAAAAAGTTCAAAAAGCACCAGACCATGATTTTTGGACATATTGGAGTGTATTGGGTGCGTTCGTGGCAAAAACTCACTTCGCGACTCGCGCGGCGAACTTTTGTCAATTAATGCCGATATTGCCACTCGTGGGTGCTTTGTTTTAACCGGAACGAAAAAGTTCAAAAATCACCAAAACATGATTTTTGGACATATTGGAGTGTATTGGGTGCGTTCGTGGCAAAAACTCACTTCGCGACTCGCGCGGCGAACTTTTGTCAATTAATGCCGATATTGCCACACGTGGGGGCGATGTAATATACCGGAACGAAAAAGTTCAAAAAGCACCAGACCATGATTTTTGGACATATTGGAGTGTATTGGGTGCGTTCGTGGCAAAAACTCACTTCGCGACTCGCGCGGCGAACTTTTGTCAATTAATGCCGATATTGCCACACGTGGGGGCGATTGTATTATACCGGAACGAAAAAGTTCAAAAAGCACCAGAACATGATTTTTGGACATATTGGAGTGTATTGGGTGCGTTCGTGGCAAAAACTCACTTCGCGACTCGCGCGGCGAACTTTTGTCAATTAATGCCGATATTGCCACTACGTGGGTGCGTTGTTATATACCGGAACGAAAAAGTTCAAAAAGCACCAAAACATGATTTTTGGACATATTGGAGTGTATTGGGTGCGTTCGTGGCAAAAACTCACTTCGCGACTCGCGCGGCGAACTTTTGTCAATTAATGCCGATATTGCCACACGTGGGGGCGATGTAATATACCGGAACGAAAAAGTTCAAAAAGCACCAGACCATGATTTTTGGACATATTGGAGTGTATTGGGTGCGTTCGTGGCAAAAACTCACTTCGCGACTCGCGCGGCGAACTTTTGTCAATTAATGCCGATATTGCCACTCGTGGGTGCGTTGTTTTTAACCGGAACGAAAAAGTTCAAAAAGCACCAAAACATGATTTTTGGACATATTGGAGTGTATTGGGTGCGTTCGTGGCAAAAACTCACTTCGCGACTCGCGCGGCGAACTTTTGTCAATTAATGCCGATATTGCCACACGTGGGGGCGATGTAATATACCGGAACGAAAAAGTTCAAAAAGCACCAGACCATGATTTTTGGACATATTGGAGTGTATTGGGTGCGTTCGTGGCAAAAACTCACTTCGCGACTCGCGCGGCGAACTTTTGTCAATTAATGCCGATATTGCCACTCGTGGGTGCTTTGTTTTTAACCGGAACGAAAAAGTTCAAAAATCACCAAAACATGATTTTTGGACATATTGGAGTGTATTGGGTGCGTTCGTGGCAAAAACTCACTTCGCGACTCGCGCGGCGAACTTTTGTCAATTAATGCCGATATTGCCACACGTGGGGGCGATGTAATATACCGGAACGAAAAAGTTCAAAAAGCACCAGACCATGATTTTTGGACATATTGGAGTGTATTGGGTGCGTTCGTGGCAAAAACTCACTTCGCGACTCGCGCGGCGAACTTTTGTCAATTAATGCCGATATTGCCACTCGTGGGTGCGTTGTATTTAACCGGAACGAAAAAGTTCAAAAAGCACCAAACATGATTTTTGGACATATTGGAGTGTATTGGGTGCGTTCGTGGCAAAAACTCACTTCGCGACTCGCGCGGCGAACTTTTGTCAATTAATGCCGATATTGCCACACGTGGGGGCGATGTAATATACCGGAACGAAAAAGTTCAAAAAGCACCAGACCATGATTTTTGGACATATTGGAGTGTATTGGGTGCGTTCGTGGCAAAAACTCACTTCGCGACTCGCGCGGCGAACTTTTGTCAATTAATGCCGATATTGCCACTCGTGGGTGCTTTGTTTTTAACCGGAACGAAAAAGTTCAAAAATCACCAAAACATGATTTTTGGACATATTGGAGTGTATTGGGTGCGTTCGTGGCAAAAACTCACTTCGCGACTCGCGCGGCGAACTTTTGTCAATTAATGCCGATATTGCCACACGTGGGGGCGATGTAATATACCGGAACGAAAAAGTTCAAAAAGCACCAGACCATGATTTTTGGACATATTGGAGTGTATTGGGTGCGTTCGTGGCAAAAACTCACTTCGCGACTCGCGCGGCGAACTTTTGTCAATTAATGCCGATATTGCCACTCGTGGGTGCTTTGTTTTTAACCGGAACGAAAAAGTTCAAAAATCACCAAAACATGATTTTTGGACATATTGGAGTGTATTGGGTGCGTTCGTGGCAAAAACTCACTTCGCGACTCGCGCGGCGAACTTTTGTCAATTAATGCCGATATTGCCACACGTGGGGGCGATGTAATATACCGGAACGAAAAAGTTCAAAAAGCACCAGACCATGATTTTTGGACATATTGGAGTGTATTGGGTGCGTTCGTGGCAAAAACTCACTTCGCGACTCGCGCGGCGAACTTTTGTCAATTAATGCCGATATTGCCACACGTGGGGGCGATGTAATATACCGGAACGAAAAAGTTCAAAAAGCACCAGACCATGATTTTTGGACATATTGGAGTGTATTGGGTGCGTTCGTGGCAAAAACTCACTTCGCGACTCGCGCGGCGAACTTTTGTCAATTAATGCCGATATTGCCACTCGTGGGTGCTTTGTTTTTAACCGGAACGAAAAAGTTCAAAAATCACCAAAACATGATTTTTGGACATATTGGAGTGTATTGGGTGCGTTCGTGGCAAAAACTCACTTCGCGACTCGCGCGGCGAACTTTTGTCAATTAATGCCGATATTGCCACACGTGGGGGCGATGTAATATACCGGAACGAAAAAGTTCAAAAAGCACCAGACCATGATTTTTGGACATATTGGAGTGTATTGGGTGCGTTCGTGGCAAAAACTCACTTCGCGACTCGCGCGGCGAACTTTTGTCAATTAATGCCGATATTGCCACACGTGGGGGCGATGTAATATACCGGAACGAAAAAGTTCAAAAAGCACCAGACCATGATTTTTGGACATATTGGAGTGTATTGGGTGCGTTCGTGGCAAAAACTCACTTCGCGACTCGCGCGGCGAACTTTTGTCAATTAATGCCGATATTGCCACATCGTGGGTGCGATTGTTATATACCGGAACGAAAAAGTTCAAAAAGCACCAAAACATGATTTTTGGACATATTGGAGTGTATTGGGTGCGTTCGTGGCAAAAACTCACTTCGCGACTCGCGCGGCGAACTTTTGTCAATTAATGCCGATATTGCCACACGTGGGGGCGATGTAATATACCGGAACGAAAAAGTTCAAAAAGCACCAGACCATGATTTTTGGACATATTGGAGTGTATTGGGTGCGTTCGTGGCAAAAACTCACTTCGCGACTCGCGCGGCGAACTTTTGTCAATTAATGCCGATATTGCCACTCGTGGGTGCGTTGTATTATACCGGAACGAAAAAGTTCAAAAAGCACCAAAACATGATTTTTGGACATATTGGAGTGTATTGGGTGCGTTCGTGGCAAAAACTCACTTCGCGACTCGCGCGGCGAACTTTTGTCAATTAATGCCGATATTGCCACACGTGGGGGCGATGTAATATACCGGAACGAAAAAGTTCAAAAAGCACCAGACCATGATTTTTGGACATATTGGAGTGTATTGGGTGCGTTCGTGGCAAAAACTCACTTCGCGACTCGCGCGGCGAACTTTTGTCAATTAATGCCGATATTGCCACTCGTGGGTGCTTTGTTTTTAACCGGAACGAAAAAGTTCAAAAATCACCAAAACAATGATTTTTGGACATATTGGAGTGTATTGGGTGCGTTCGTGGCAAAAACTCACTTCGCGACTCGCGCGGCGAACTTTTGTCAATTAATGCCGATATTGCCACACGTGGGGGCGATGTAATATACCGGAACGAAAAAGTTCAAAAAGCACCAGACCATGATTTTTGGACATATTGGAGTGTATTGGGTGCGTTCGTGGCAAAAACTCACTTCGCGACTCGCGCGGCGAACTTTTGTCAATTAATGCCGATATTGCCACACGTGGGGGCGATTGTTAATATACCGGAACGAAAAAGTTCAAAAAGCACCAGACCATGATTTTTGGACATATTGGAGTGTATTGGGTGCGTTCGTGGCAAAAACTCACTTCGCGACTCGCGCGGCGAACTTTTGTCAATTAATGCCGATATTGCCACTCGTGGGTGCTTTGTTTTAACCGGAACGAAAAAGTTCAAAAATCACCAAAACATGATTTTTGGACATATTGGAGTGTATTGGGTGCGTTCGTGGCAAAAACTCACTTCGCGACTCGCGCGGCGAACTTTTGTCAATTAATGCCGATATTGCCACACGTGGGGGCGATTGTTATATACCGGAACGAAAAAGTTCAAAAAGCACCAGACCATGATTTTTGGACATATTGGAGTGTATTGGGTGCGTTCGTGGCAAAAACTCACTTCGCGACTCGCGCGGCGAACTTTTGTCAATTAATGCCGATATTGCCACACGTGGGGGCGATGTAATATACCGGAACGAAAAAGTTCAAAAAGCACCAGACCATGATTTTTGGACATATTGGAGTGTATTGGGTGCGTTCGTGGCAAAAACTCACTTCGCGACTCGCGCGGCGAACTTTTGTCAATTAATGCCGATATTGCCACTCGTGGGTGCTTTGTTTTTAACCGGAACGAAAAAGTTCAAAAAATCACCAAAACATGATTTTTGGACATATTGGAGTGTATTGGGGTGCGTTCGTGGCAAAAACTCACTTCGCGACTCGCGCGGCGAACTTTTGTCAATTAATGCCGATATTGCCACACGTGGGGGCGATGTAATATACCGGAACGAAAAAGTTCAAAAAGCACCAGACCATGATTTTTGGACATATTGGAGTGTATTGGGTGCGTTCGTGGCAAAAACTCACTTCGCGACTCGCGCGGCGAACTTTTGTCAATTAATGCCGATATTGCCACTCGTGGGTGCTTTGTTTAATATACCGGAACGAAAAAGTTCAAAAGCACCAAACATGATTTTTGGACATATTGGAGTGTATTGGGTGCGTTCGTGGCAAAAACTCACTTCGCGACTCGCGCGGCGAACTTTTGTCAATTAATGCCGATATTGCCACACGTGGGGGCGATGTTAATATACCGGAACGAAAAAGTTCAAAAAGCACCAAGACCATGATTTTTGGACATATTGGAGTGTATTGGGTGCGTTCGTGGCAAAAACTCACTTCGCGACTCGCGCGGCGAACTTTTGTCAATTAATGCCGATATTGCCACTCGTGGGTGCTTTGTTTTTAACCGGAACGAAAAAGTTCAAAAATCACCAAAACATGATTTTTGGACATATTGGAGTGTATTGGGTGCGTTCGTGGCAAAAACTCACTTCGCGACTCGCGCGGCGAACTTTTGTCAATTAATGCCGATATTGCCACACGTGGGGGCGATGTAATATACCGGAACGAAAAAGTTCAAAAAGCACCAGACCATGATTTTTGGACATATTGGAGTGTATTGGGTGCGTTCGTGGCAAAAACTCACTTCGCGACTCGCGCGGCGAACTTTTGTCAATTAATGCCGATATTGCCACACGTGGGGGCGATTGTAATTATACCGGAACGAAAAAGTTCAAAAAGCACCAGACCATGATTTTTGGACATATTGGAGTGTATTGGGTGCGTTCGTGGCAAAAACTCACTTCGCGACTCGCGCGGCGAACTTTTGTCAATTAATGCCGATATTGCCACACGTGGGGGCGATGTAATATACCGGAACGAAAAAGTTCAAAAAGCACCAGACCATGATTTTTGGACATATTGGAGTGTATTGGGTGCGTTCGTGGCAAAAACTCACTTCGCGACTCGCGCGGCGAACTTTTGTCAATTAATGCCGATATTGCCACTCGTGGGTGCGTTGTTTTTAACCGGAACGAAAAAGTTCAAAAAGCACCAAAACATGATTTTTGGACATATTGGAGTGTATTGGGTGCGTTCGTGGCAAAAACTCACTTCGCGACTCGCGCGGCGAACTTTTGTCAATTAATGCCGATATTGCCACACGTGGGGGCGATGTAATATACCGGAACGAAAAAGTTCAAAAAGCACCAGACCATGATTTTTGGACATATTGGAGTGTATTGGGTGCGTTCGTGGCAAAAACTCACTTCGCGACTCGCGCGGCGAACTTTTGTCAATTAATGCCGATATTGCCACTCGTGGGTGCTTTGTTTATATACCGGAACGAAAAAGTTCAAAAAGCACCAAAACATGATTTTTGGACATATTGGAGTGTATTGGGTGCGTTCGTGGCAAAAACTCACTTCGCGACTCGCGCGGCGAACTTTTGTCAATTAATGCCGATATTGCCACACGTGGGGGCGATGTAATATACCGGAACGAAAAAGTTCAAAAAGCACCAGACCATGATTTTTGGACATATTGGAGTGTATTGGGTGCGTTCGTGGCAAAAACTCACTTCGCGACTCGCGCGGCGAACTTTTGTCAATTAATGCCGATATTGCCACTCGTGGGTGCGTTGTTTATATACCGGAACGAAAAAGTTCAAAAAGCACCAAAACATGATTTTTGGACATATTGGAGTGTATTGGGTGCGTTCGTGGCAAAAACTCACTTCGCGACTCGCGCGGCGAACTTTTGTCAATTAATGCCGATATTGCCACACGTGGGGGCGATGTAATATACCGGAACGAAAAAGTTCAAAAAGCACCAGACCATGATTTTTGGACATATTGGAGTGTATTGGGTGCGTTCGTGGCAAAAACTCACTTCGCGACTCGCGCGGCGAACTTTTGTCAATTAATGCCGATATTGCCACTCGTGGGTGCTTTGTTTTTAACCGGAACGAAAAAGTTCAAAAATCACCAAACCATGATTTTTGGACATATTGGAGTGTATTGGGTGCGTTCGTGGCAAAAACTCACTTCGCGACTCGCGCGGCGAACTTTTGTCAATTAATGCCGATATTGCCACACGTGGGGGCGATGTTAATATACCGGAACGAAAAAGTTCAAAAAGCACCAGACCATGATTTTTGGACATATTGGAGTGTATTGGGTGCGTTCGTGGCAAAAACTCACTTCGCGACTCGCGCGGCGAACTTTTGTCAATTAATGCCGATATTGCCACATCGTGGGTGCGATTGTTATATACCGGAACGAAAAAGTTCAAAAAGCACCAAACATGATTTTTGGACATATTGGAGTGTATTGGGTGCGTTCGTGGCAAAAACTCACTTCGCGACTCGCGCGGCGAACTTTTGTCAATTAATGCCGATATTGCCACACGTGGGGGCGATGTAATATACCGGAACGAAAAAGTTCAAAAAGCACCAGACCATGATTTTTGGACATATTGGAGTGTATTGGGTGCGTTCGTGGCAAAAACTCACTTCGCGACTCGCGCGGCGAACTTTTGTCAATTAATGCCGATATTGCCACTCGTGGGTGCTTTGTTTTTAACCGGAACGAAAAAGTTCAAAAAGCACCAAAACATGATTTTTGGACATATTGGAGTGTATTGGGTGCGTTCGTGGCAAAAACTCACTTCGCGACTCGCGCGGCGAACTTTTGTCAATTAATGCCGATATTGCCACACGTGGGGGCGATGTAATATACCGGAACGAAAAAGTTCAAAAAGCACCAGACCATGATTTTTGGACATATTGGAGTGTATTGGGTGCGTTCGTGGCAAAAACTCACTTCGCGACTCGCGCGGCGAACTTTTGTCAATTAATGCCGATATTGCCACTCGTGGGTGCTTTGTTTTTAACCGGAACGAAAAAGTTCAAAAATCACCAAACATGATTTTTGGACATATTGGAGTGTATTGGGTGCGTTCGTGGCAAAAACTCACTTCGCGACTCGCGCGGCGAACTTTTGTCAATTAATGCCGATATTGCCACTACGTGGGTGCGATTGTATTATACCGGAACGAAAAAGTTCAAAAAGCACCAGACCATGATTTTTGGACATATTGGAGTGTATTGGGTGCGTTCGTGGCAAAAACTCACTTCGCGACTCGCGCGGCGAACTTTTGTCAATTAATGCCGATATTGCCACTCGTGGGGTGCTTTGTTTTAATACCGGAACGAAAAAGTTCAAAAATCACCAAAACATGATTTTTGGACATATTGGAGTGTATTGGGTGCGTTCGTGGCAAAAACTCACTTCGCGACTCGCGCGGCGAACTTTTGTCAATTAATGCCGATATTGCCACACGTGGGGGCGATGTAATATACCGGAACGAAAAAGTTCAAAAAGCACCAGACCATGATTTTTGGACATATTGGAGTGTATTGGGTGCGTTCGTGGCAAAAACTCACTTCGCGACTCGCGCGGCGAACTTTTGTCAATTAATGCCGATATTGCCACACGTGGGGGCGATTGTTAATATACCGGAACGAAAAAGTTCAAAAAGCACCAAACATGATTTTTGGACATATTGGAGTGTATTGGGTGCGTTCGTGGCAAAAACTCACTTCGCGACTCGCGCGGCGAACTTTTGTCAATTAATGCCGATATTGCCACACGTGGGGGCGATGTAATATACCGGAACGAAAAAGTTCAAAAAGCACCAGACCATGATTTTTGGACATATTGGAGTGTATTGGGTGCGTTCGTGGCAAAAACTCACTTCGCGACTCGCGCGGCGAACTTTTGTCAATTAATGCCGATATTGCCACTCGTGGGTGCTTTGTTTTTAACCGGAACGAAAAAGTTCAAAAATCACCAAAACATGATTTTTGGACATATTGGAGTGTATTGGGTGCGTTCGTGGCAAAAACTCACTTCGCGACTCGCGCGGCGAACTTTTGTCAATTAATGCCGATATTGCCACACGTGGGGGCGATGTAATATACCGGAACGAAAAAGTTCAAAAAGCACCAGACCATGATTTTTGGACATATTGGAGTGTATTGGGTGCGTTCGTGGCAAAAACTCACTTCGCGACTCGCGCGGCGAACTTTTGTCAATTAATGCCGATATTGCCACACGTGGGGGCGATGTAATATACCGGAACGAAAAAGTTCAAAAAGCACCAGACCATGATTTTTGGACATATTGGAGTGTATTGGGTGCGTTCGTGGCAAAAACTCACTTCGCGACTCGCGCGGCGAACTTTTGTCAATTAATGCCGATATTGCCACTCGTGGGGGCGATTGTATTTATACCGGAACGAAAAAGTTCAAAAAGCACCAGACCATGATTTTTGGACATATTGGAGTGTATTGGGTGCGTTCGTGGCAAAAACTCACTTCGCGACTCGCGCGGCGAACTTTTGTCAATTAATGCCGATATTGCCACACGTGGGGGCGATTGTAATATACCGGAACGAAAAAGTTCAAAAAGCACCAGACCATGATTTTTGGACATATTGGAGTGTATTGGGTGCGTTCGTGGCAAAAACTCACTTCGCGACTCGCGCGGCGAACTTTTGTCAATTAATGCCGATATTGCCACACGTGGGGGCGATGTAATATACCGGAACGAAAAAGTTCAAAAAGCACCAGACCATGATTTTTGGACATATTGGAGTGTATTGGGTGCGTTCGTGGCAAAAACTCACTTCGCGACTCGCGCGGCGAACTTTTGTCAATTAATGCCGATATTGCCACACGTGGGGGCGATTGTTAATATACCGGAACGAAAAAGTTCAAAAGCACCAAGACCATGATTTTTGGACATATTGGAGTGTATTGGGTGCGTTCGTGGCAAAAACTCACTTCGCGACTCGCGCGGCGAACTTTTGTCAATTAATGCCGATATTGCCACACGTGGGGCGATTGTAATATACCGGAACGAAAAAGTTCAAAAAGCACCAAGACCATGATTTTTGGACATATTGGAGTGTATTGGGTGCGTTCGTGGCAAAAACTCACTTCGCGACTCGCGCGGCGAACTTTTGTCAATTAATGCCGATATTGCCACTCGTGGGTGCGATTGTTTATATACCGGAACGAAAAAGTTCAAAAATCACCAAACATGATTTTTGGACATATTGGAGTGTATTGGGTGCGTTCGTGGCAAAAACTCACTTCGCGACTCGCGCGGCGAACTTTTGTCAATTAATGCCGATATTGCCACACGTGGGTGCGATTGTAATTATACCGGAACGAAAAAGTTCAAAAAGCACCAGACCATGATTTTTGGACATATTGGAGTGTATTGGGTGCGTTCGTGGCAAAAACTCACTTCGCGACTCGCGCGGCGAACTTTTGTCAATTAATGCCGATATTGCCACACGTGGGGGCGATTGTAATATACCGGAACGAAAAAGTTCAAAAAGCACCAGACCATGATTTTTGGACATATTGGAGTGTATTGGGTGCGTTCGTGGCAAAAACTCACTTCGCGACTCGCGCGGCGAACTTTTGTCAATTAATGCCGATATTGCCACACGTGGGGGCGATGTAATATACCGGAACGAAAAAGTTCAAAAAGCACCAGACCATGATTTTTGGACATATTGGAGTGTATTGGGTGCGTTCGTGGCAAAAACTCACTTCGCGACTCGCGCGGCGAACTTTTGTCAATTAATGCCGATATTGCCACTCGTGGGTGCTTTGTTTTTAACCGGAACGAAAAAGTTCAAAAATCACCAAAACATGATTTTTGGACATATTGGAGTGTATTGGGTGCGTTCGTGGCAAAAACTCACTTCGCGACTCGCGCGGCGAACTTTTGTCAATTAATGCCGATATTGCCACACGTGGGGGCGATTGTAATATACCGGAACGAAAAAGTTCAAAAAGCACCAGACCATGATTTTTGGACATATTGGAGTGTATTGGGTGCGTTCGTGGCAAAAACTCACTTCGCGACTCGCGCGGCGAACTTTTTGTCAATTAATGCCGATATTGCCACACGTGGGGGCGATGTAATATACCGGAACGAAAAAATTCAAAAAAGCACCCAGACCATGATTTTTGGACATATTGGAGTGTATTGGGTGCGTTCGTGGCAAAAACTCACTTCGCGACTCGCGCGGCGAACTTTTGTCAATTAATGCCGATATTGCCACTCGTGGGTGCTTTGTTTTTAACCGGAACGAAAAAAGTTCAAAAATCACCAAAACATGATTTTTGGACATATTGGAGTGTATTGGGTGCGTTCGTTGGCAAAAAACTCACTTCGCGACTCGCGCGGCGAACTTTTGTCAATAATGCCGATATTGCCACTCGTGGGTGCTTTGTAATTTTTTACCCGGAACGAAAAAGTTCAAAAGCACCAAACATGATTTTTGGACATATTGGAGTAGTGTCTTGGGTTGCGTTCGTGGCAAAAACTCACTTCGCGACTCGCGCGGCGAACTTTTGTCAATTAATGCCGATATTGCCAACGTGGGGGCGATGAATATACCGGAACGAAAAATTCAAAAAGCACCAGACCATGATTTTTGGACATATTGGAGGTATTGGGTGCGTTCGTGGCAAAAACTCACTCGCGACTCGCGCGGCGAACTTTTGTCAATTAATGCCGATATTGCCACTCGTGGGTGCTTTGTTTTTTACCCTGGAACGAAAAAGTTCAAAAATCACCCAAACAATGATTTTGGACATATTGGAGTGTATGGGTGCGTTCGTGGCAAAAAACTCACTTCGCGACTCGCGCGGCGAACTTTTGTCAATTAATGCCGATATGGCCACTCGTGGTGCTGCTTTGTTTTTACCCGGAACGAAAAGTTCAAAAATCACCAAAACATGATTTTTGGACCATATTGGAGTGTATTGGGTGCGTTCGTGGCAAAAACTCACTTCGCTGACTCGCGCGGCGAACTTTTTGTCAATTAATGCCGATATTGCCACGCGTGGGTTTACGATGTAATACTCGGAACGAAAAATTCAAAAGCACCAGACCATGATTTTTGGACATATTGGAGTGTATATGGGGTGCGTTCGTGGCAAAACTCACTTCGCGACTCGCGCGGCGAACTTTTGTCAATTAATGCCGACTATTGCCACACGTGGGCGCGTATGTTGTAAATACCGGAACGAAAAAGTTCAAAACAGCACCAGACCATGATTTTTGGACATATTGGAGTGTATGGGTGCGTTCGTGGCAAAAAACTCACTTCGCGACCTAGCGCGGCGAACTTTTGTCAATTAATGCCGATATTGCCACTCGTGGCTGCTTTGTTTTACCCGGAACGAAAAGTTCAAAAATCACCAAAACATGATTTTTTGGAATATATTGGAGTGATTGGGTGCGTTCGTGGCAAAAACTCACTTCGCGACTCGCGCGGCGAACTTTTGTCAATTAATGCCGATATTGCCACACGTGGGGCGATTGTAATATACCGGAACGAAAAAAATTCAAAAAGCACCCAGACCATGATTTTTGGACATATTGGAGTGTATTGGGTGCGTTCGTGGCAAAAACTCACTTCGCGACTCGCGCGGCGAACTTTTGTCATTAATGCCGATATTGCCACTCGTGGGTGGCTTTGTTTTTAACCGGAACGAAAAAGTTCAAAAAGCACCAAACAATGATTTTTGGACATATTGGAGTGTATTGGGTGCGTTCGTGGCAAAAACTCACTTCGCGACTCGCGCGGCGAACTTTTGTCAATTAATGCCGATATTGCCACACGTGGGGGGCGATGTAATATACCGGAACGAAAA
>ALNU03000029.1:0-46330 GCA_000576495.2 Oryza glumipatula
GGCGAACATTTGTCAATTAATGCCGATATTGCCACACGTGGGTGGGATGTAATATACCGGAATAAAAAAGTTCAAAAACCACCAACACATGATTTTTGGAACATATTGGAGTGTATTTGGGTGCATTGATAGCAACATGATTTTGGACATATTGGAGTGTATTTGGGTGCGTTCTCGGCAAAAAACTCACTTCGCGACTCGCAAAGCGGGCGAACTTTTGTCAGTTAATGCCGATATTGCCACTCGTGGGTAGGATGTAATATACCGGAATCAAAAAGTTCAAAAAAGCACCAAAACATGATTTTTGGACATATTGGAGTGTATTTGGGGCATTGATAGCAACAGATTTTTAGACATATGGAGTGTATTGGGTACTTTCCTTCTCGGCAAAAACTCACTTCGCGACTCGCGCGGGCGAACTTTTGTCAATTAATGCCGATATTGCCACACGTGGGTGGGATGTAATATACCGGAATCAAAAAGTTCAAAAAGCACCAAAACATGATTTTTGGACATATTGGAGTGGATTGGGTGCGTTCTCGGCAAAAACTCACTTCGCGACTCACGCAGCGAACTTTTGTCAATTAATGCCGATATTGCCACACGTGGGTAGGATGTAATATACCGGAATCAAAAAGTTCAAAATGCACCAAAACATGATTTTTGGACATATTGGAGTGTATTTGGGGCATTGATAGCAACATGATTTTTGGACATATTGGAGTGTATGGGTGCGTTCTCGGCAAAAACTCACTTCGCGCCTCGCGCGGCGAACTTTTGTCAATTAATGCCGATATTGCCACACGTGGGTGGGATGTAATATACCGGAATCAAAAAGTTCAAAAAGCACCAAAACATGATTTTTGGACATATTGGAGTGTATTTGGGGGCATTGATAGCAAGATGATTTTTGGACATATTGGAGTGTATTGGGTGCGTTCTCGGCAAAAACTCACTTCGCGCCTCGCGCGGCGAACTTTTGTCAATTAATGCCGATATTGCCACACGTGGGTGGGATGTAATATACCGGAATCAAAAAGTTCAAAAAGCACCAAAACATGATTTTTGGACATATTGGAGGGGATTGGGTGCGTTCTCGGCAAAAACTCACTTCGTGACTCGCGCTGCGAACTTTTGTCAATTAATGCCGATATTGCCACACGTGGGTGGGATGTAATATACCGGAATCAAAAAGTTCAAAAAGCACCAAAACATTATTTTTGGACATATTGGAGTGTATTTGGGGCATTGATAGCAAGATGATTTTTGGACATATTGGAGTGTATTGGGTGCGTTCTCGGCAAAAACTCACTTCGCGCCTCGCGCGGCGAACTTTTGTCAATTAATGCCGATATTGCCACACGTGGGTGGGATGTAATATACCGGAATCAAAAAGTTCAAAAAGCACCAAAACATGATTTTTGGACATATTGGAGTGGATTGGGTGCGTTCTCGGCAAAAACTCACTTCGTGACTCGCGCTGCGAACTTTTGTCAATTAATGCCGATATTGCCACTCGTGGGTGGGATGTAATATACCGGAATCGAAAAGTTCAAAAAGCACCAAAACATTATTTTTTGACATATTGGAGTGGATTGGGTGCATTCTTGGCAAAAACTCACTTCGCGACTTGCGCTGCGAACTTTTGTAAATTAATGCCGATATTGCCACTCGTGGGTGGGATGTAATATACCGGAATCAAAAAGTTCAAAAAGCACCTAAACATGATTTTTGGACAAATTGGAGTGTATTGGGTGCGTTGATGGCAAAAACTCACTTCGCGACTCGCGCTGCGAACTTTTGTCAATTAATGCCGATATTGCCACTCGTGGGTGCGTTGTTTTTAACCGGAACGAAAAAGTTCAAAAAGCACCAAAACATGATTTTTGGACATATTGGAGTGTGTTCGGTGCGTTCTTGGCAAAAACTCACTTCGTGACTCGCGCGGCGAACATTTGTCAATTAATGCCGATATTGCCACACGTGGGTGGGATGTAATATACCGGAATCAAAAAGTTCAAAAACCACCAAAACATGATTTTTGGACATATTGGAGTGTATTTGGGGCATTGATAGCAACATGATTTTTGGACATATTGGAGTGTATTGGGTGCGTTCTCGGCAAAAACTCACTTCGCGACTCGCGCGGCGAACTTTTATCAGTTAATGCCGATATTGCCACTCGTGGGTAGGATGTAATATACCGGAATCAAAAAGTTCAAAAAGCACCAAAACATGATTTTTGGACATATTGGAGTGTATTTGGGGCATTGATAGCAACATGATTTTTAGACATATTGGAGTGTATTGGGTACTTTCTCGGCAAAAACTCACTTCGTGACTCGCGCTGCGAACTTTTGTCAATTAATGCCGATATTGCCACTCGTGGGTGGGATGTAATATACCGGAATCGAAAAGGTCAAAAAGCACCAAAACATTATTTTTTGACATATTGGAGTGGATTGGGTGCGTTCTCGGCAAAAACTCACTTCGCGACTCGCGCTGCGAACTTTTGTAAATTAATGCCGATATTGCCACTCGTGGGTGGGATGTAATATACAGGAATCAAAAAGTTCAAAAAGCACCAAAACATGATTTTTGGACATATTGGAGTGGATTGGGTGCGATCTCGGCAAAAAACTCACTTCGTGACTCGCGCTGCGAACTTTTGTCAATTAATGCCGATATTGCAACTCGTGGGTGGGATGTAATATACCGGAATCAAAAAGTTCAAAAAGCACCTAAACATGATTTTTGGACAAATTGGAGTGTATTGGGTGCGTTGATGGCAAAAACTCACTTCGCGACTCGCGCTGCGAACTTTTGTCAATTAATGCCGATATTGCCACTCGTGGGTGCGTTGTTTTTAACCGGAACGAAAAACTTCAAAAAGCACCAAAACATGATTTTTGGACATATTGGAGTGTGTTCGGTGCGTTCTTGGCAAAAACTCACTTCGCGACTCGCGCGGCGAACTTTTGTCAATTAATGCCGATATTGCCACACGGGGGTGGGATGTAATATACCAGAATCAAAAAGTTCAAAAAGCACCAAAACATGATTTTTGGACATATTGGAGTGGATTGGGTTCGTTCTCGGCAAAAACTCACTTCGTGACTCGTGCTGCGAATTTTTGTCAATTAATGCCGATATTGCCAGTCGTGGGTGGGATGTAATATACCGGAATTAAAAAGTTCAAAAAGCTCCTAAACATGACTTTTGGACATATTGGAGTGGATTGGGTGCGTTCTTGGCAAAAACTCACTCGCGACTCGCGCTGCGAACTTTTGTCAATTAATGCCGATATTGCCATTCGTGGGTGCGTTGTTTTTAACCGAAACGAAAAAGTTCAAAAAGCACCAAAACATGATTTTTGGACATATTGGAGTGTATTGGGTGCGTTCTCGGCAAAAACTCACTTCGCGACTTGCGCGGCGAACTTTTGTCAATTAATGCCGATATTGCCACACTTGGGTAGGATGTAATATACCAGAATCAAAATGTTCAAAAAGCACCTAAACATTATTTTTGGACATATTGGAGTGGATTGGGTGCGTTCTTGGCAAAAACTCACTCCGCGACTCGCGCGGCGAACTTTTGTCAATTAATGCCGATATTGCCACACGTGGGTAGGATGTAATATACCGGAATAAAAAAGTTCAAAAAGAACCAAAACATGATTTTTGGACATATTGGAGTTTATTTGGGGCATTGATAGCAACATGATTTTTGGACATATTGGAGTGTATTGGGTGCGTTCTCGGCAAAAACTCACTTCGCGACTCGCGTGGCGAACTTTTGTCAATTAATGCCGATATTTCCACTCGTGGGTTAGGATGTAATATACCGGAATCAAAAAGTTCAAAAAGCACCAAAACATGATTTTTGGACATATTGGAGTGTATTTGGGGCATTGATAGCAACATGATTTTTAGACATATTGGAGTGTATTGGGTACTTTCTCGGCAAAAACTCACTTCGCGACTCGCGCGGGCGAACTTTTGTCAATTAATGCCAATATTGCCACACGTGGGTGGGATGTAATATACCGGAATCAAAAAGTTCAAAAAGAACCAAAACATGATTTTTGGACATATTGGAGTGGATTGGGTGCGTTCTCGGCAAAAACTCACTTCGCGCCTCGCGCGGCGAACTTTTGTCAATTAATGCCGATATTGCCACTCGTGGGTGGGATGTAATATACCGGAATCAAAAAGTTCAAAAAGCACGAAAACATTATTTTTGGACATATTGGAGTGGATTGGGTGCGTTCGCGGCAAAAACTCACTTCGTGACTCGTGCTGCGAACTTTTGTCAATTAATGCTGATATTGCCACACGTGGGTAGGATGTAATATACCTGAATGAAAAAGTTCAAAAAACACCAAAACATGATTTTTGGACATATTGGAGTGTATTTGGGGGATTGATAGCAACATGATTTTTGGACATATTGGAGTGTATTGGGTGCGTTCTCGGCAAAAAACTCACTTCGCGACTCGCGCGGCGAACTTTTGTCAATTAATGCCGATATTGCCACACGTGGGTGGGATGTAATATACCTGGAATCAAAAAGTTCAAAAAGCACCAAAACATGATTTTTGGACATATTGGAGTGGATTGGGTGCGTTCTCGGCAAAAACTCACTTCGTGACTCGCGCTGCGAACTTTTCTCAATTAATGCCGATATTGCCACTCGTGGGTGGGATGTAATATACCGGAATCGAAAAGTTCAAAAAGCACCAAAACATTATTTTTTGACATATTGGAGTGGATTGGGTGCATTCTTGGCAAAAACTCACTTCGCGACTTGCGCTGCGAACTTTTGTAAATTAATGCCGATATTGCCACTCGTGGGTGGGATGTAATATACCGGAATCAAAAAGTTCAAAAAGCACCTAAACATGATTTTTGGACAAATTGGAGTGTATTGGGTGCGTTGATGGCAAAAACTCACTTCGCGACTCGCGCTGCGAACTTTTGTCAATTAATGCCGATATTGCCACTCGTGGGTGCGTTGTTTTTAACCGCAACGAAAAAGTTCAAAAAGCACCAAAACATGATTTTTGGACATATTGGAGTGTGTTCGGTGCGTTCTTGGCAAAAATTCACTTCGTGACTCGCGCGGCGAACATTTGTCAATTAATGCCGATATTGCCACACGTGGGTGGGATGTAATATACCGGAATAAAAAAGTTCAAAAACCACCAAAACATGATTTTTGGACATATTGGAGTGTGTTTGGGGCATTGATAGCAACATGATTTTTGGACATATTGGAGTGTATTGGGTGCGTTCTCGGCAAAAACTCACTTCGCGACTCGCGCGGCGAACTTTTGTCAGTTAATGCCGATATTGCCACTCGTGGGTAGGATGTAATATACCGGAATCAAAAAGTTCAAAAAGCACCAAAACATGATTTTTGGACATATTGGTGTGTATTTGGGGCATTGATAGCAACATGATTTTTAGACATATTGGAGTGTATTGGGTACCTTCTCGGCAAAAACTCAACTTCGCCGACTCGGAGCCGGCGAACTTTTGTCAATTAATGCCGATATTTGCCACACGTGGGTGGGATGTAAATATACCGGGAAATCAAAAAGTTCAAAAAGCACCAAAACATGATTTTTGGGACATATTGGGAGGGGATGGGGTGCGTTCCTCGGCAAAAACTCACTTCGCTGACTCACGCAGGCGAACTTTTGTCAATATGCCGATATGGCCACACGTGGGTAGGATGTAATGATACCGGAATCAAAAAAGTTCAAATGCACCCAAAACATGATTTTTTGGACCATATTGGAGTGTATGTTGGGGCATTGATAGCAACATGATTTTTGGACATATTGGAGTGTAGTGGGTGCCGTTCTCGGCAAAAACTCACTTCGCGCCTCGCGCGGCGAACTTTTGTCAATTAATGCCGATATTGCCACACGTGGGTGGGATGTAATATACCAGAATCAAAAAGTCAAAAAGCACCAAAACATGATTTTTGGACATATTGGAGTGTATTTGGGGCATTGATAGCAAGATGATTTTTGGACATATTGGAGTGTATTGGGTGCGTTCTCGGCAAAAACTCACTTCGCGCCTCGCGCGGCGAACTTTTGTCAATTAATGCCGATATTGCCACACTTGGGTGGGATGTAATATACCGGAATCAAAAAGTTCAAAAAGCACCAAAACATGATTTTTGGACATATTGGAGTGGATTGGGTGCGTTCTCGGCAAAAACTCACTTCGTGACTCGCGCTGCGAACTTTTGTCAATTAATGCCGATATTGCCACTCGTGGGTGGGATGTAATATACCGGAATCGAAAAGTTCAAAAAGCACCAAAACATTATTTTTTGACATATTGGAGTGGATTGGGTGCATTCTTGGCAAAAACTCACTTCGCGACTTGCGCTGCGAACTTTTGTAAATTAATGCCGATATTGCCACTCGTGGGTGGGATGTAATATACCGGAATCAAAAAGTTCAAAAAGCACCTAAACATGATTTTTGGACAAATTGGAGTGTATTGGGTGCGTTGATGGCAAAAACTCACTTCGCGACTCGCGCTGCGAACTTTTGTCAATTAATGCCGATATTGCCACTCGTGGGTGCGTTGTTTTTAACCGGAACGAAAAAGTTCAAAAAGCACCAAAACATGATTTTTGGACATATTGGAGTGTGTTCGGTGCGTTCTTGGCAAAAACTCAGTTCGTGACTCGCGCGGCGAACATTTGTCAATTAATGCCGATATTGCCACACGTGGGTGGGATGTAATATACCGGAATCAAAAAGTTCAAAAACCACCAAAACATGATTTTTTGACATATTGGAGTGTATTTGGGGCATTGATAGCAACATGATTTTTGGACATATTGGAGTGTATTGGGTGCGTTCTCGGCAAAAACTCACTTCGCGACTCGCGCGGCGAACTTTTATCAGTTAATGCCGATATTGCCACTCGTGGGTAGGATGTAATATACCGGAATCAAAAAGTTCAAAAAGCACCAAAACATGATTTTTGGACATATTGGAGTGTATTTGGGGCATTGATAGCAACATGATTTTTAGACATATTGGAGTGTATTGGGTACTTTCTCGGCAAAAACTCACTTCGTGACTCGCGCTGCGAACTTTTGTCAATTAATGCCGATATTGCCACTCGTGGGTGGGATGTAATATACCGGAATCGAAAAGGTCAAAAAGCACCAAAACATTATTTTTTGACATATTGGAGTGGATTGGGTGCGTTCTCGGCAAAAACTCACTTCGCGACTCGCGCTGCGAACTTTTGTAAATTAATGCCGATATTGCCACTCGTGGGTGGGATGTAATATACAGGAATCAAAAAGTTCAAAAAGCACCAAAACATGATTTTTGGACATATTGGAGTGGATTGGGTGCGTTCTCGGCAAAAACTCACTTCGTGACTCCCGCTGCGAACTTTTGTCAATTAATGCCGATATTGCCACTCGTGGGTGGGATGTAATATACCGGAATCAAAAAGTTCAAAAAGCACCTAAACATGATTTTTGGACAAATTGGAGTGTATTGGGTGCGTTGATGGCAAAAACTCACTTCGCGACTCGCGCTGCGAACTTTTGTCAATTAATGCCGATATTGCCACTCGTGGGTGCGTTGTTTTTAACCGGAACGAAAAACTTCAAAAAGCACCAAAACATGATTTTTGGACATATTGGAGTGTGTTCGGTGCGTTCTTGGCAAAAACTCACTTCGCGACTCGCGCGGCGAACTTTTGTCAATTAATGCCGATATTGCCACACGGGGGTGGGATGTAATATACCAGAATCAAAAAGTTCAAAAAGCACCAAAACATGATTTTTGGACATATTGGAGTGGATTGGGTTCGTTCTCGGCAAAAACTCACTTCGTGACTCGTGCTGCGAACTTTTGTCAATTAATGCCGATATTGCCAGTCGTGGGTGGGATGTAATATACCGGAATCAAAAAGTTCAAAAAGCTCCTAAACATGACTTTTGGACATATTGGAGTGGATTGGGTGCGTTCTTGGCAAAAACTCACTCGCGACTCGCGCTGCGAACTTTTGTCAATTAATGCCGATATTGCCATTCGTGGGTGCGTTGTTTTTAACCGAAACGAAAAAGTTCAAAAAGCACCAAAACATGATTTTTGGACATATTGGAGTGTATTGGGTGCGTTCTCGGCAAAAACTCACTTCGCGACTTGCGCGGCGAACTTTTGTCAATTAATGCCGATATTGCCACACTTGGGTAGGATGTAATATACCAGAATCAAAATGTTCAAAAAGCACCTAAACATTATTTTTGGACATATTGGAGTGGATTGGGTGCGTTCTTGGCAAAAACTCACTCCGCGACTCGCGCGGCGAACTTTTGTCAATTAATGCCGATATTGCCACACGTGGGTAGGATGTAATATACCGGAATAAAAAAGTTCAAAAAGAACCAAAACATGATTTTTGGACATATTGGAGTTTATTTGGGGCATTGATAGCAACATGATTTTTGGACATATTGGAGTGTATTGGGTGCGTTCTCGGCAAAAACTCACTTCGCGACTCGCGTGGCGAACTTTTGTCAATTAATGCCGATATTTCCACTCGTGGGTAGGATGTAATATACCGGAATCAAAAAGTTCAAAAAGCACCAAAACATGATTTTTGGACATATTGGAGTGTATTTGGGGCATTGATAGCAACATGATTTTTAGACATATTGGAGTGTATTGGGTACTTTCTCGGCAAAAACTCACTTCGCGACTCGCGCGGCGAACTTTTGTCAATTAATGCCAATATTGCCACACGTGGGTGGGATGTAATATACCGGAATCAAAAAGTTCAAAAAGAACCAAAACATGATTTTTGGACATATTGGAGTGGATTGGGTGCGTTCTCGGCAAAAACTCACTTCGCGCCTCGCGCGGCGAACTTTTGTCAATTAATGCCGATATTGCCACTCGTGGGTGGGATGTAATATACCGGAATCAAAAAGTTCAAAAAGCACGAAAACATTATTTTTGGACATATTGGAGTGGATTGGGTGCGTTCGCGGCAAAAACTCACTTCGTGACTCGTGCTGCGAACTTTTGTCAATTAATGCTGATATTGCCACACGTGGGTAGGATGTAATATACCTGAATGAAAAAGTTCAAAAAACACCAAAACATGATTTTTGGACATATTGGAGTGTATTTGGGGGATTGATAGCAACATGATTTTTGGACATATTGGAGTGTATTGGGTGCGTTCTCGGCAAAAACTCACTTCGCGACTCGCGCGGCGAACTTTTGTCAATTAATGCCGATATTGCCACACGTGGGTGGGATATAATATACCGGAATCAAAAAGTTCAAAAAGCACCAAAACATGATTTTTGGACATATTGGAGTGGATTGGGTGCGTTCTCGGCAAAAACTCACTTCGTGACTCGCGCTGCGAACTTTTGTCAATTAATGCCGATATTGCCACTCGTGGGTGGGATGTAATATACCGGAATCGAAAAGTTCAAAAAGCACCAAAACATTATTTTTGGACATATTGGAGTGGATTGGGTGCATTCTTGGCAAAAACTCACTTCGCGACTTGCGCTGCGAACTTTTGTAAATTAATGCCGATATAGCCACTCGTGGGTGGGATGTAATATACCGGAATCAAAAAGTTCAAAAAGCACCTAAACATGATTTTTGGACATATTGGAGTGGATTGGGTGCGTTCTCGGCAAAAACTCACTTCGCGACTCACGCAGCGAACTTTTGTCAATTAATGCCGATATTGCCACACGTGGGTAGGATGTAATATACCGGAATCAAAAAGTTCAAAATGCACCAAAACATGATTTTTGGACATATTGGAGTGTATTTGGGGCATTGATAGCAACATGATTTTTGGACATATTGGAGTGTATTGGGTGCGTTCTCGGCAAAAACTCACTTCGCGCCTCGCGCGGCGAACTTTTGTCAATTAATGCCGATATTGCCACACGTGGGTGGGATGTAATATACCGGAATCAAAAAGTTCAAAAAGCACCAAAACATGATTTTTGGACATATTGGAGTGTATTTGGGGCATTGATAGCAAGATGATTTTTGGACATATTGGAGTGTATTGGGTGCGTTCTCGGCAAAAACTCACTTCGCGCCTCGCGCGGCGAACTTTTGTCAATTAATGCCGATATTGCCACACGTGGGTGGGATGTAATATACCGCAATCAAAAAGTTCAAAAAGCACCAAAACATGATTTTTGGACATATTGGAGTGGATTGGGTGCGTTCTCGGCAAAAACTCACTTCGTGACTCGCGCTGCGAACTTTTGTCAATTAATGCCGATATTGCCACTCGTGGGTGGGATGTAATATACCGGAATCGAAAAGTTCAAAAAGCACCAAAACATTATTTTTTGACATATTGGAGTGGATTGGGTGCATTCTTGGCAAAAACTCACTTCGCGACTTGCGCTGCGAACTTTTGTAAATTAATGCCGATATTGCCACTCGTGGGTGGGATGTAATATACCGGAATCAAAAAGTTCAAAAAGCACCTAAACATGATTTTTGGACAAATTGGAGTGTATTGGGTGCGTTGATGGCAAAAACTCACTTCGCGACTCGCGCTGCGAACTTTTGTCAATTAATGCCGATATTGCCACTCGTGGGTGCGTTGTTTTTAACCGGAACGAATAAGTTCAAAAAGCACCAAAACATGATTTTTGGACATATTGGAGTGTGTTCGGTGCGTTCTTGGCAAAAACTCACTTCGCGACTCGCGCGGCGAACTTTTGTCAATTAATGCCGATATTGCCACACGTGGGTGGGATGTAATATACCGGAATAAAAAAGTTCAAAAACCACCAAAACATGATTTTTGGACATATTGGAGTGTATTTGGGGCATTGATAGCAACATGATTTTTGGACATATTGGAGTGTATTGGGTGCGTTCTCGGCAAAAACTCACTTCGCGCCTCGCGCGGCGAACTTTTGTCAATTAATGCCGATATTGCCACACGTGGGTGGGATGTAATATACCGGAATCAAAAAGTTCAAAAACCACCAAAACATGATTTTTGGACATATTGGAGTGTATTTGGGGCATTGATAGCAACATGATTTTTAGACATATTGGAGTGTATTGGGTACTTTCTCGGCAAAAACTCACTTCGTGACTCGCGCTGCGAACATTTGTCAATTAATGCCGATATTGCCACTCGTGGGTGGGATGTAATATACCGGAATCGAAAAGTTCAAAAAGCACCAAAACATTATTTTTTGACATATTGGAGTGGATTGGGTGCGTTCTCGGCAAAAACTCACTTCGCGACTCGCGCTGCGAACTTTTGTAAATTAATGCCGATATTGCCACTCGTGGGTGGGATGTAATATACAGGAATCAAAAAGTTTAAAAAGCACCAAAACATGATTTTTGGACATATTGGAGTGGATTGGGTGCGTTCTCGGCAAAAACTCACTTCGCGCCTCGCGCGGCGAACTTTTGTCAATTAATGCCGATATTGCCACTCGTGGGTGGGATGTAATATACCGGAATCAAAAAGTTCAAAAAGCACGAAAACATTATTTTTGGACATATTGGAGTGGATTGGGTGCGTTCGCGGCAAAAACTCACTTCGTGACTCGTGCTGCGAACTTTTGTCAATTAATGCTGATATTGGCACACGTGGGTAGGATGTAATATACCTGAATGAAAAAGTTCAAAAAACACCAAAACATGATTTTTGGACATATTGGAGTGTATTTGGGGGATTGATAGCAACATGATTTTTGGACATATTGGAGTGTATTGGGTGCGTTCTCGGCAAAAACTCACTTCGCGACTCGCGCGGCGAACTTTTGTCAATTAATGCCGATATTGCCACACGTGGGTGGGATATAATATACCGGAATCAAAAAGTTCAAAAAGCACCAAAACTTGATTTTTGGACATATTGGAGTGGATTGGGTGCGTTCTCGGCAAAAACTCACTTCGTGACTCGCGCTGCGAACTTTTGTCAATTAATGCCGATATTGCCACTCGTGGGTGGGATGTAATATACCGGAATCGAAAAGTTCAAAAAGCACCAAAACATTATTTTTGGACATATTGGAGTGGATTGGGTGCATTCTTGGCAAAAACTCACTTCGCGACTTCGCGCTGGCGAACTTTTGTAAATTAATGCCGATATTGCCACTTCGTGGGTGGGATGTATATACCGGAATCAAAAAGTTCAAAAAGCACCTAAACATGATTTTTGGACATATTGGAGTGGATTGGGTGCGATTATTGCAAAACTCACTTCGCGACTTCGCGCTGCGAACTTTTGTCAATTAATGCCGATATTGCCACTCGTGGGTGGGATGTTAATATACAGGAATCAAAAAGTTCAAAAAGCACCTAAACATGATTTTTGGACAATTGGAGTGTATTGGGTGGCGTTGATGGCAAAAACTCACTTCGCGACTCGCGCTGCGAACTTTGTCAATTAATGCCGATATTGCCACACGTGGGTGGGATGTAATATACCGGAATCAAAAAGTTCAAAAAGCACCAAAACATGATTTTTGGACATATTGGAGTGTATTTGGGGCATTGATAGCAAGATGATTTTTGGACATATTGGAGTGTATTGGGTGCGTTCTCGGCAAAAACTCACTTCGCGCCTCGCGCGGCGAACTTTTGTCAATTAATGCCGATATTGCCACACGTGGGTGGGATGTAATATACCGCAATCAAAAAGTTCAAAAAGCACCAAAACATGATTTTTGGACATATTGGAGTGGATTGGGTGCGTTCTCGGCAAAAACTCACTTCGTGACTCGCGCTGCGAACTTTTGTCAATTAATGCCGATATTGCCACTCGTGGGTGGGATGTAATATACCGGAATCGAAAAGTTCAAAAAGCACCAAAACATTATTTTTTGACATATTGGAGTGGATTGGGTGCATTCTTGGCAAAAACTCACTTCGCGACTTGCGCTGCGAACTTTTGTAAATTAATGCCGATATTGCCACTCGTGGGTGGGATGTAATATACCGGAATCAAAAAGTTCAAAAAGCACCTAAACATGATTTTTGGACAAATTGGAGTGTATTGGGTGCGTTGATGGCAAAAAACTCACTTCGCGACTCGCGCTGCGAACTTTTGTCAATTAATGCCGATATTGCCACTCGTGGGTGCGTTGTTTTTAACCGGAACGAAAAAGTTCAAAAAGCACCAAAACATGATTTTTGGACATATTGGAGTGTGTTCGGTGCGTTCTTGGCAAAAACTCACTTCGCGACTCGCGCGGCGAACTTTTGTCAATTAATGCCGATATTGCCACACGTGGGTGGGATGTAATATACTGGAATAAAAAAGTTCAAAAACCACCAAAACATGATTTTTGGACATATTGGAGTGTATTTGGGGCATTGATAGCAACATGATTTTTGGACATATTGGAGTGTATTGGGTGCGTTCTCGGCAAAAACTCACTTCGCGCCTCGCGCGGCGAACTTTTGTCAATTAATGCCGATATTGCCACACGTGGGTGGGATGTAATATACCGGAATCAAAAAGTTCAAAAACCACCAAAACATGATTTTTGGACATATTGGAGTGTATTTGGGGCATTGATAGCAACATGATTTTTAGACATATTGGAGTGTATTGGGTACTTTCTCGGCAAAAACTCACTTCGTGACTCGCGCTGCGAACATTTGTCAATTAATGCCGATATTGCCACTCGTGGGTGGGATGTAATATACCGGAATCGAAAAGTTCAAAAAGCACCAAAACATTATTTTTTGACATATTGGAGTGGATTGGGTGCGTTCTCGGCAAAAACTCACTTCGCGACTCGCGCTGCGAACTTTTGTAAATTAATGCCGATATTGCCACTCGTGGGTGGGATGTAATATACAGGAATCAAAAAGTTTAAAAAGCACCAAAACATGATTTTTGGACATATTGGAGTGGATTGGGTGCGTTCTCGGCAAAAACTCACTTCGTGACTCGCGCTGCGAACTTTTGTCAATTAATGCCGATATTGCCACTCGTGGGTGGGATGTAATATACCGGAATCAAAAAGTTCAAAAAGCACCTAAACATGATTTTTGGACAAATTGGAGTGTATTGGGTGCGTTGATGGCAAAAACTCACTTCGCGACTCGCGCTGCGAACTTTTGTCAATTAATGCCGATATTGCCACTCGTGGGTGCGTTGTTTTTAACCGGAACGAAAAAGTTCAAAAAGCACCAAAACATGATTTTTGGTCATATTGGAGTGTGTTCGGTGCGTTCTTGGCAAAAACTCACTTCGCGACTCGCGCGGCGAACTTTTGTCAATTAATGCCGATATTGCCACACGGGGGTGGGATGTAATATACCAGAATCAAAAAGTTCAAAAAGCACCAAAACATGATTTTTGGACATATTGGAGTGGATTGGGTGCGTTCTCGGCAAAAACTCACTTCGTGACTCGCGCTGCGAACTTTTGTCAATTAATGCCGATATTGCCACTCGTGGGTGGGATGTAATATACCGGAATCGAAAAGTTCAAAAAGCACCAAAACATTATTTTTGGACATATTGGAGTGGATTGGGTGCATTCTTGGCAAAAACTCACTTCGCGACTTGCGCTGCGAAGTTTTGTAAATTAATGCCGATATTGCCACTCGTGGGTAGGATGTAATATACCGGAATAAAAAAGTTCAAAATGCACCAAAACATGATTTTTGGACATATTGGAGTGTGTTTGGGGCATTGATAGCAACATGATTTTTGGACAAATTGGAGTGTATTGGGTGCGTTGATGGCGAAAACTCACTTCGCGACTCGCGCTGCGAACTTTTGTCAATTAATGCCGATATTGCCACACGTGGGTGCGTTGTTTTTAACCGTAACGAAAAAGTTCAAAAAGCACCAAAACATGATTTTTGGACATATTGGAGTGTGTTCGGTGCGTTCTTGGCAAAAACTCACTTCGCGACTCGCGCGGCGAACTTTTGTCACTTAATGCCGATATTGCCACACGTGGGTGGGATGTACTATACCGGAATCAAAAAGTTCAAAAAGCACCAAAACATGATTTTTGGACATATTGGAGTGGATTGGGTGCGTTCTCGGCAAAAACTCACTTCGTGACTCGCGCTGCGAACTTTTGTCAACTTAATGCCGATATTGCCACACGTGGGTGGGATGTAATATACCGGAATCGAAAAGTTCAAAAAGCACCAAAACATTATTTTTGGACATATTGGAGTGGATTGGGTGCATTCTTGGCAAAAACTCACTTCGCGACTTGCGCTGCGAACTTTTGTAAATTAATGCCGATATTGCCACTCGTGGGTGGGATGTAATATACCGGAATCAAAAAGTTCAAAAAGCACCTAAACATGATTTTTGGACAAATTGGAGTGTATTGGGTGCGTTGATGGCAAAAACTCACTTCGTGACTCGCGCTGCGAACTTTTGTCAATTAATGCCGATATTGCCACACGTGGGTGGGATGTAATATACCGGAATCAAAAAGTTCAAAAAGCACCAAAACATGATTTTTGGACATATTGGAGTGTGTTCGGTGCGTTCTTCGGCAAAAACTCACTTCGCGACTCGCGCGGCGAACTTTTGTCAATTAATGCCGATATTGCCACACGTGGGTGGGATGTAATATACCGGAATCAAAAAGTTCAAAAAGCACCAAAACATGATTTTTGGACATATTGGAGTGGATTGGGTGCGTTCTCGGCAAAAACTCACTTCGCGACTCGCGCTGCGAACTTTTGTCAATTAATGCCGATATTGCCACTCGTGGGTGGGATGTAATATACCGGAATCGAAAAGTTCAAAAAGCACCAAAACATTATTTTTGGACATATTGGAGTGGATTGGGTGCATTCTTGGCAAAAACTCACTTCGCGACTTGCGCTGCGAACTTTTGTAAATTAATGCCGATATTGCCACTCGTGGGTGGGATGTAATATACCGGAATCAAAAAGTTCAAAAAGCACCTAAACATGATTTTTGGACATATTGGAGTGGACTGGATGCATTCTTGGCAAAAACTCACTTCGCGACTTGCGCTGCGAACTTTTGTAAATTAATGCCGATATTGCCACTCATGGGTGGGATGTAATATACCGGAATCAAAAAGTTCAAAAAGCACCAAAACATGATTTTTGGACAAATTGGAGTGTATTGGGTGCGTTGATGGCAAAAACACACTTCGCGACTCGCGCTGCGAACTTTTGTCAATTAATGCCGATATTGCCACTCGTGGGTGCGTTGTTTTTAACCGGAACGAAAAAGTTCAAAAAGCACCAAAACATGATTTTTGGACATATTGGAGTGTGTTCGGTGCGTTCTTGGCAAAAACTCACTTCGCGACTCGCGCGGCGAACTTTTGTCAATTAATGCCGATATTGCCACACGTGGGTGGGATGTAATATACCGGAATCAAAAAGTTCAAAAAGCACCAAAACATGATTTTTGGACATATTGGAGTGGATTGGGTGCGTTCTCGGCAAAAACTCACTTCGTGACTCGCGCTGCGAACTTTTGTCAATTAATGCCGATATTGCCACTCGTGGGTGGGATGTAATATACCGGAATCGAAAAGTTCAAAAAGCACCAAAACATTATTTTTGGACATATTGGAGTGGATTGGGTGCATTCTTGGCAAAAACTCACTTCGCGACTCGCGCTGCGAACTTTTGTAATTAATGCCGATATTGCCACTCGTGGGTGGGATGTAATATACCGGAATCAAAAAGTTCAAAAAGCACCTAAACATGATTTTTGGACATATTGGAGTGGACTTGGATGCAGTTCTTGGCAAAAACTCACTTCGCGACTCGCGCTGCGAACTTTTGTAAATTAATGCCGATATTGCCACTCGTGGGTGGGATGTAATATACCGGAATCAAAAAGTTCAAAAAGCACCTAAACATGATTTTTGGACATATTGGAGTGTATTGGGTGCGTTGATGGCAAAAACTCACTTCGCGACTCGCGCTGCGAACTTTTGTCAATTAATGCCGATATTGCCACTCGTGGGTGCGTTGTTTTTAACCGGAACGAAAAACTTCAAAAAGCACCAAAACATGATTTTTGGACATATTGGAGTGTGTTCGGTGCGTTCTTGGCAAAAACTCACTTCGCGACTCGCGCGGCGAACTTTTGTCAATTAATGCCGATATTGCCACACGGGGGTGGGATGTAATATACCAGAATCAAAAAGTTCAAAAAGCACCAAAACATGATTTTTGGACATATTGGAGTGGATTGGGTTCGTTCTCGGCAAAAACTCACTTCGTGACTCGTGCTGCGAACTTTTGTCAATTAATGCCGATATTGCCAGTCGTGGGTGGGATGTAATATACCGGAATCAAAAAGTTCAAAAAGCTCCTAAACATGACTTTTGGACATATTGGAGTGGATTGGGTGCGTTCTTGGCAAAAACTCACTCGCGACTCGCGCTGCGAACTTTTGTCAATTAATGCCGATATTGCCATTCGTGGGTGCGTATGTTATTAACCGAAACGAAAAAGTTCAAAAAGCACCAAAACATGATTTTTGGACATATTGGAGTGTATTGGGTGCGTTCTCGGCAAAAACTCACTTCGCGACTTGCGCGGCGAACTTTTGTCAATTAATGCCGATATTGCCACACTTGGGTAGGATGTAATATACCAGAATCAAAATGTTCAAAAAGCACCTAAACATTATTTTTGGACATATTGGAGTGGATTGGGTGCGTTCTTGGCAAAAACTCACTCCGCGACTCGCGCGGCGAACTTTTGTCAATTAATGCCGATATTGCCACACGTGGGTAGGATGTAATATACCGGAATAAAAAAGTTCAAAAAGAACCAAAACATGATTTTTGGACATATTGGAGTTTATTTGGGGCATTGATAGCAACATGATTTTTGGACATATTGGAGTGTATTGGGTGCGTTCTCGGCAAAAACTCACTTCGCGACTCGCGTGGCGAACTTTTGTCAATTAATGCCGATATTTCCACTCGTGGGTAGGATGTAATATACCGGAATCAAAAAGTTCAAAAAGCACCAAAACATGATTTTTGGACATATTGGAGTGTATTTGGGGCATTGATAGCAACATGATTTTTAGACATATTGGAGTGTATTGGGTACTTTCTCGGCAAAAACTCACTTCGCGACTCGCGCGGCGAACTTTTGTCAATTAATGCCAATATTGCCACACGTGGGTGGGATGTAATATACCGGAATCAAAAAGTTCAAAAAGAACCAAAACATGATTTTTGGACATATTGGAGTGGATTGGGTGCGTTCTCGGCAAAAACTCACTTCGCGCCTCGCGCGGCGAACTTTTGTCAATTAATGCCGATATTGCCACTCGTGGGTGGGATGTAATATACCGGAATCAAAAAGTTCAAAAAGCACGAAAACATTATTTTTGGACATATTGGAGTGGATTGGGTGCGTTCGCGGCAAAAACTCACTTCGTGACTCGTGCTGCGAACTTTTGTCAATTAATGCTGATATTGCCACACGTGGGTAGGATGTAATATACCTGAATGAAAAAGTTCAAAAAACACCAAAACATGATTTTTGGACATATTGGAGTGTATTTGGGGGATTGATAGCAACATGATTTTTGGACATATTGGAGTGTATTGGGTGCGTTCTCGGCAAAAACTCACTTCGCGACTCGCGCGGCGAACTTTTGTCAATTAATGCCGATATTGCCACACGTGGGTGGGATATAATATACCGGAATCAAAAAGTTCAAAAAGCACCAAAACATGATTTTTGGACATATTGGAGTGGATTGGGTGCGTTCTCGGCAAAAACTCACTTCGTGACTCGCGCTGCGAACTTTTGTCAATTAATGCCGATATTGCCACTCGTGGGTGGGATGTAATATACCGGAATCGAAAAGTTCAAAAAGCACCAAAACATTATTTTTGGACATATTGGAGTGGATTGGGTGCATTCTTGGCAAAAACTCACTTCGCGACTTGCGCTGTGAACTTTTGTAAATTAATGCCGATATAGCCACTCGTGGGTGGGATGTAATATACCGGAATCAAAAAGTTCAAAAAGCACCAAAACATGATTTTTGGACATATTGGAGTGGTATTGGGTGCGTTCTTGGCAAAAACTCACTTCGCGACTCGCGCTGCGAACTTTTGTCAATTAATGCCGATATTGCCACTCGTGGGTGGGATGTAATATACCGGAATCAAAAAGTTCAAAAAGCACCTAAAACATGATTTTTGGACATATTGGAGTGGATTGGGTGCGTTCGTGGCAAAAACTCACTTCGCGACTCGCGCTGCGAACTTTTGTCAATTAATGCCGATATTGCCACTCGTGGGTAGGATGTAATATACCGGAATCAAAAAGTTCAAAAAGCACCAAACATGATTTTTGGACATATTGGAGTGGATTGGGTGCGTTCTTGGCAAAAACTCACTTCGCGACTCGCGCTGCGAACTTTTGTCAATTAATGCCGATATTGCCACATCGTGGGTGGGATGTAATATACCGGAATCAAAAAGTTCAAAAAGCACCAAAACATGATTTTTGGACATATTGGAGTGGATTGGGTGCGTTCTCGGCAAAAACTCACTTCGTGACTCGCGCTGCGAACTTTTGTCAATTAATGCCGATATTGCCACTCGTGGGTGGGATGTAATATACCGGAATCGAAAAGTTCAAAAAGCACCAAAACATTATTTTTGGACATATTGGAGTGGATTGGGTGCATTCTTGGCAAAAACTCACTTCGCGACTTGCGCTGCGAACTTTTGTAAATTAATGCCGATATTGCCACTCGTGGGTGGGATGTAATATACCGGAATCAAAAAGTTCAAAAAGCACCTAAACATGATTTTTGGACAAATTGGAGTGTATTGGGTGCGTTGATGGCAAAAACTCACTTCGCGACTCGCGCTGCGAACTTTTGTCAATTAATGCCGATATTGCCACTCGTGGGTGCGTTGTTATATACCGGAATCGAAAAAGTTCAAAAAGCACCAAAACATGATTTTGGACATATTGGAGTGTATTGGGGTGCGTTATGGCAAAAACTCACTTCGTGACTCGCGCTGCGAACTTTTGTCAATTAATGCCGATATTGCCACTCGTGGGTAGGATGTAATATACCGGAATCAAAAAGTTCAAAAAGCACCAAACATGATTTTTTGGACATATTGGAGTGGATTGGGTGCGTTCTGGCAAAAACTCACTTCGCGACTCGCGCTGCGAACTTTTGTCAATTAATGCCGATATTGCCACATCGTGGGTGGTATGTAATATACCGAAATCAAAAAAGTTCAAAAAGCACCAAAACATGATTTTTGGACATATGGAGTTGTATTGGGTGCGTTCTTGGCAAAAAACTCACTTCGCGACTCGCGCTGCGAACTTTTGTCAATTAATGCCGATATTGCCACTCGTGGGTGGGATGTAATATACCGGAATCGAAAAGTTCAAAAAGCACCAAAACATGATTTTTGGACATATTGGAGTGTATTGGGGATAGCAACATGATTTTTAGACATATTGGAGTGTATTGGGTACTTTCTCGGCAAAAACTCACTTCGTGACTCGCGCTGCGAACATTTGTCAATTAATGCCGATATTGCCACTCGTGGGTGGGATGTAATATACCGGAATCGAAAAGTTCAAAAAGCACCAAAACATTATTTTTTGACATATTGGAGTGGATTGGGTGCGTTCTCGGCAAAAACTCACTTCGCGACTCGCGCTGCGAACTTTTGTAAATTAATGCCGATATTGCCACTCGTGGGTGGGATGTAATATACAGGAATCAAAAAGTTTAAAAAGCACCAAAACATGATTTTTGGACATATTGGAGTGGATTGGGTGCGTTCTCGGCAAAAACTCACTTCGTGACTCGCGCTGCGAACTTTTGTCAATTAATGCCGATATTGCCACTCGTGGGTGGGATGTAATATACCGGAATCAAAAAGTTCAAAAAGCACCTAAACATGATTTTTGGACAAATTGGAGTGTATTGGGTGCGTTGATGGCAAAAACTCACTTCGCGACTCGCGCTGCGAACTTTTGTCAATTAATGCCGATATTGCCACTCGTGGGTGCGTTGTTTTTAACCGGAACGAAAAAGTTCAAAAAGCACCAAAACATGATTTTTGGACATATTGGAGTGTGTTCGGTGCGTTCTTGGCAAAAACTCACTTCGCGACTCGCGCGGCGAACTTTTGTCAATTAATGCCGATATTGCCACACGTGGGTGGGATGTAATATACCGGAATCAAAAAGTTCAAAAAGCACCAAAACATGATTTTTGGACATATTGGAGTGGATTGGGTGCGTTCTCGGCAAAAACTCACTTCGTGACTCGCGCTGCGAACTTTTGTCAATTAATGCCGATATTGCCACTCGTGGGTGGGATGTAATATACCGGAATCGAAAAGTTCAAAAAGCACCAAAACATTATTTTTGGACATATTGGAGTGGATTGGGTGCATTCTTGGCAAAAACTCACTTCGCGACTCGCGCTGCGAACTTTTGTCAATTAATGCCGATATTGCCACTCGTGGGTGGGATGTAATATACCGGAATCAAAAAGTTCAAAAAGCACCAAAACATGATTTTTGGACATATTGGAGTGTATTGGGTGCGTTCTTGGCAAAAACTCACTTCGCGACTCGCGCTGCGAACTTTTGTCAATTAATGCCGATATTGCCACTCGTGGGTGGGATGTAATATACCGGAATCAAAAAGTTCAAAAAGCACCAAAACATGATTTTTGGACATATTGGAGTGTATTGGGTGCGTTCTTGGCAAAAACTCACTTCGCGACTCGCGCTGCGAACTTTTGTCAATTAATGCCGATATTGCCACACGTGGGTGGGATGTAATATACCGGAATCAAAAAGTTCAAAAAGCACCAAAACATGATTTTTGGACATATTGGAGTGTATTGGGTGCGTTCTCGGCAAAAACTCACTTCGCGACTCGCGCTGCGAACTTTTGTCAATTAATGCCGATATTGCCACTCGTGGGTGGGATGTAATATACCGGAATCGAAAAGTTCAAAAAGCACCAAAACATTATTTTTGGACATATTGGAGTGGACTTGGGATGCATTCTTGGCAAAAACTCACTTCGCGACTTGCGCTGCGAACTTTTGTAAATTAATGCCGATATTGCCACTCGTGGGTGGGATGTAATATACCGGAATCAAAAAGTTCAAAAAGCACCTAAACATGATTTTTGGACAAATTGGAGTGTATTGGGTGCGTTGATGGCAAAAACTCACTTCGCGACTCGCGCTGCGAACTTTTGTCAATTAATGCCGATATTGCCACTCGTGGGTGCGTTGTTTTTAACCGGAACGAAAAAGTTCAAAAAGCACCAAAACATGATTTTTGGACATATTGGAGTGTGTTCGGTGCGTTCTTGGCAAAAACTCACTTCGCGACTCGCGCGGCGAACTTTTGTCAATTAATGCCGATATTGCCACACGTGGGTGGGATGTAATATACCGGAATCAAAAAGTTCAAAAAGCACCAAAACATGATTTTTGGACATATTGGAGTGGATTGGGTGCGTTCTCGGCAAAAACTCACTTCGTGACTCGCGCTGCGAACTTTTGTCAATTAATGCCGATATTGCCACTCGTGGGTGGGATGTAATATACCGGAATCGAAAAGTTCAAAAAGCACCAAAACATTATTTTTGGACATATTGGAGTGGATTGGGTGCATTCTTGGCAAAAACTCACTTCGCGACTTGCGCTGCGAACTTTTGTAAATTAATGCCGATATTGCCACTCGTGGGTGGGATGTAATATACCGGAATCAAAAAGTTCAAAAAGCACCTAAACATGATTTTTGGACAAATTGGAGTGTATTGGGTGCGTTGATGGCAAAAACTCACTTCGCGACTCGCGCTGCGAACTTTTGTCAATTAATGCCGATATTGCCACTCGTGGGTGGGATGTAATATACCGGAATCAAAAAGTTCAAAAAGCACCAAAACATGATTTTTGGACATATTGGAGTGTGATTGGTGCGTTCTTCGGCAAAAACTCACTTCGCGACTCGCGCGGCGAACTTTTGTCAATTAATGCCGATATTGCCACACGTGGGTGGGATGTAATATACCGGAATCAAAAAGTTCAAAAAGCACCAAAACATGATTTTTGGACATATTGGAGTGGATTGGGTGCGTTCTCGGCAAAAACTCACTTCGTGACTCGCGCTGCGAACTTTTGTCAATTAATGCCGATATTGCCACTCGTGGGTGGGATGTAATATACCGGAATCGAAAAGTTCAAAAAGCACCAAAACATTATTTTTGGACATATTGGAGTGGATTGGGTGCATTCTTGGCAAAAACTCACTTCGCGACTTGCGCTGCGAACTTTTGTAAATTAATGCCGATATTGCCACTCGTGGGTGGGATGTAATATACCGGAATCAAAAAGTTCAAAAAG
Organism: Oryza glumipatula; assembly: GCA_000576495.2. Classification (NCBI taxonomy): domain Eukaryota; kingdom Viridiplantae; phylum Streptophyta; class Magnoliopsida; order Poales; family Poaceae; genus Oryza; species Oryza glumipatula. Next base: position 23,444 of record ALNU03000029.1, read on the forward strand.
CACCTAAACATGATTTTTGGACATATTGGAGTGGATTGGGTGCGTTCTTGGCAAAAACTCACTTCGCGACTTGCGCTGCGAACTTTTGTAAATTAATGCCGATATTGCCACTCAGTGGGTGGGATGTAATATACCGGAATCAAAAAGTTCAAAAAGCACCAAAACATGATTTTTGGACAAATTGGAGTGTATTGGGTGCGTTGATGGCAAAAACTCACTTCGCGACTCGCGCTGCGAACTTTTGTCAATTAATGCCGATATTGCCACTCGTGGGTGCGTTGTTTTTAACCGGAACGAAAAAGTTCAAAAAGCACCAAAACATGATTTTTGGACATATTGGAGTGTGTTCGGTGCGTTCTTGGCAAAAACTCACTTCGCGACTCGCGCGGCGAACTTTTGTCAATTAATGCCGATATTGCCACACGTGGGTGGGATGTAATATACCGGAATCAAAAAGTTCAAAAAGCACCAAAACATGATTTTTGGACATATTGGAGTGGATTGGGTGCGTTCTCGGCAAAAACTCACTTCGTGACTCGCGCTGCGAACTTTTGTCAATTAATGCCGATATTGCCACTCGTGGGTGGGATGTAATATACCGGAATCGAAAAGTTCAAAAAGCACCAAAACATTATTTTTGGACATATTGGAGTGGATTGGGTGCATTCTTGGCAAAAACTCACTTCGCGACTTGCGCTGCGAACTTTTGTAATTAATGCCGATATTGCCACTCGTGGGTGGGATGTAATATACCGGAATCAAAAAGTTCAAAAAGCACCTAAACATGATTTTTGGACATATTGGAGTGTATTGGGTGCGTTCTTGGCAAAAACTCACTTCGCGACTCGCGCTGCGAACTTTTGTCAATTAATGCCGATATTGCCACTCGTGGGTGGGATGTAATATACCGGAATCAAAAAGTTCAAAAAGCACCTAAACATGATTTTTGGACAAATTGGAGTGTATTGGGTGCGTTGATGGCAAAAACTCACTTCGCGACTCGCGCTGCGAACTTTTGTCAATTAATGCCGATATTGCCACTCGTGGGTGCGTTGTTATTAACCGGAATCGAAAAAGTTCAAAAAGCACCAAAACATGATTTTTGGACATATTGGAGTGTGTTCGGTGCGTTCTTGGCAAAAACTCACTTCGCGACTCGCGCGGCGAACTTTTGTCAATTAATGCCGATATTGCCACACGTGGGTGGGATGTAATATACCGGAATCAAAAAGTTCAAAAAGCACCAAAACATGATTTTTGGACATATTGGAGTGTGATTCGGGTGCGTTCTTGGCAAAAACTCACTTCGCGACTCGCGCTGCGAACTTTTGTCAATTAATGCCGATATTGCCACTCGTGGGTGGGATGTAATATACCGGAATCGAAAAGTTCAAAAAGCACCAAAACATGATTTTTGGACATATTGGAGTGGATTGGGTGCGTTCTTGGCAAAAACTCACTTCGTGACTCGCGCTGCGAACTTTTGTCAATTAATGCCGATATTGCCACTCGTGGGTGGGATGTAATATACCGGAATCAAAAAGTTCAAAAAGCACCTAAACATGATTTTTGGACATATTGGAGTGGACTGGGATGCATTCTTGGCAAAAACTCACTTCGCGACTTGCGCTGCGAACTTTTGTAAATTAATGCCGATATTGCCACTCGTGGGTGGGATGTAATATACAGGAATCAAAAAGTTCAAAAAGCACCTAAACATGATTTTTGGACAAATTGGAGTGTATTGGGTGCGTTGATGGCAAAAACTCACTTCGCGACTCGCGCTGCGAACTTTTGTCAATTAATGCCGATATTGCCACTCGTGGGTGCGTTGTTTTTAACCGGAACGAAAAAGTTCAAAAAGCACCAAAACATGATTTTTGGACATATTGGAGTGTGTTCGGTGCGTTCTTGGCAAAAACTCACTTCGCGACTCGCGCGGCGAACTTTTGTCAATTAATGCCGATATTGCCACACGTGGGTGGGATGTAATATACCGGAATCAAAAAGTTCAAAAAGCACCAAAACATGATTTTTGGACATATTGGAGTGTGATTGGGTGCGTTCTTGGCAAAAACTCACTTCGTGACTCGCGCTGCGAACTTTTGTCAATTAATGCCGATATTGCCACTCGTGGGTGGGATGTAATATACCGGAATCAAAAAGTTCAAAAAGCACCAAAACATGATTTTTGGACATATTGGAGTGGATTGGGTGCATTCTTGGCAAAAACTCACTTCGCGACTTGCGCTGCGAACTTTTGTAAATTAATGCCGATATTGCCACTCGTGGGTGGGATGTAATATACCGGAATCAAAAAGTTCAAAAAGCACCTAAACATGATTTTTGGACAAATTGGAGTGTATTGGGTGCGTTGATGGCAAAAACTCACTTCGCGACTCGCGCTGCGAACTTTTGTCAATTAATGCCGATATTGCCACTCGTGGGTGCGTTGTTAATTAACCGGAATCGAAAAAGTTCAAAAAGCACCAAAACATGATTTTTGGACATATTGGAGTGTGTTCGGTGCGTTCTTGGCAAAAACTCACTTCGCGACTCGCGCGGCGAACTTTTGTCAATTAATGCCGATATTGCCACACGTGGGTGGGATGTAATATACCGGAATCAAAAAGTTCAAAAAGCACCAAAACATGATTTTTGGACATATTGGAGTGGATTGGGTGCGTTCTCGGCAAAAACTCACTTCGTGACTCGCGCTGCGAACTTTTGTCAATTAATGCCGATATTGCCACTCGTGGGTGGGATGTAATATACCGGAATCAAAAAGTTCAAAAAGCACCTAAACATGATTTTTGGACATATTGGAGTGGATTGGGTGCATTCTTGGCAAAAACTCACTTCGCGACTCGCGCTGCGAACTTTTGTCAATTAATGCCGATATTGCCACTCGTGGGTGGGATGTAATATACCGGAATCAAAAAGTTCAAAAAGCACCTAAACATGATTTTTGGACATATTGGAGTGTATTGGGTGCGTTCTTGGCAAAAACTCACTTCGCGACTCGCGCTGCGAACTTTTGTCAATTAATGCCGATATTGCCACTCGTGGGTGGGATGTAATATACCGGAATCAAAAAGTTCAAAAAGCACCTAAACATGATTTTTGGACATATTGGAGTGTATTGGGTGCGTTCTTGGCAAAAACTCACTTCGCGACTCGCGCTGCGAACTTTTGTCAATTAATGCCGATATTGCCACTCGTGGGTGGGATGTAATTATACCGGAATCAAAAAGTTCAAAAAGCACCAAAACATGATTTTTGGACATATTGGAGTGTATTGGGTGCGTTCTTGGCAAAAACTCACTTCGCGACTCGCGCTGCGAACTTTTGTCAATTAATGCCGATATTGCCACTCGTGGGTGGGATGTAATATACCGGAATCAAAAAGTTCAAAAAGCACCAAAACATGATTTTTGGACATATTGGAGTGTATTGGGTGCGTTCTTGGCAAAAACTCACTTCGCTGACTCGCGCTGCGAACTTTTGTCAATTAATGCCGATATTGCCACTCGTGGGTGGGATGTAATATACCGGAATCAAAAAGTTCAAAAAGCACCAAAACATGATTTTTGGACATATTGGAGTGGATTGGGTGCATTCTTGGCAAAAACTCACTTCGCGACTTGCGCTGCGAACTTTTGTAATTAATGCCGATATTGCCACTCGTGGGTGGGATGTAATATACAGGAATCAAAAAGTTCAAAAAGCACCTAAACATGATTTTTGGACAAATTGGAGTGTATTGGGTGCGTTGATGGCAAAAACTCACTTCGCGACTCGCGCTGCGAACTTTTGTCAATTAATGCCGATATTGCCACTCGTGGGTGGATTGTTAATATACCGGAATCGAAAAAGTTCAAAAAGCACCAAAACATGATTTTTGGACATATTGGAGTGTGTTGGGTGCGTTCTTGGCAAAAACTCACTTCGCGACTCGCGCGGCGAACTTTTGTCAATTAATGCCGATATTGCCACACGTGGGTGGGATGTAATATACCGGAATCAAAAAGTTCAAAAAGCACCAAAACATGATTTTTGGACATATTGGAGTGTATTGGGTGCGTTCTGGCAAAAACTCACTTCGTGACTCGCGCTGCGAACTTTTGTCAATTAATGCCGATATTGCCACTCGTGGGTGGGATGTAATATACCGGAATCAAAAAGTTCAAAAAGCACCAAAACATGATTTTTGGACATATTGGAGTGGATTGGGTGCATTCTTGGCAAAAACTCACTTCGCGACTCGCGCTGCGAACTTTTGTAAATTAATGCCGATATTGCCACTCGTGGGTGGGATGTAATATACCGGAATCAAAAAGTTCAAAAAGCACCTAAACATGATTTTTGGACATATTGGAGTGTATTGGGTGCGTTCTATGGCAAAAACTCACTTCGCGACTCGCGCTGCGAACTTTTGTCAATTAATGCCGATATTGCCACTCGTGGGTGGGATGTAATATACCGGAATCAAAAAGTTCAAAAAGCACCTAAAACATGATTTTTGGACATATTGGAGTGTATTGGGTGCGTTCTTGGCAAAAACTCACTTCGCGACTCGCGCTGCGAACTTTTGTCAATTAATGCCGATATTGCCACTCGTGGGTGGGATGTAATATACCGGAATCAAAAAGTTCAAAAAGCACCAAAACATGATTTTTGGACATATTGGAGTGTATTGGGTGCGTTCTTGGCAAAAACTCACTTCGCGACTCGCGCTGCGAACTTTTGTCAATTAATGCCGATATTGCCACTCGTGGGTGGGATGTAATATACCGGAATCAAAAAGTTCAAAAAGCACCAAAACATGATTTTTGGACATATTGGAGTGTATTGGGTGCGTTCTTGGCAAAAACTCACTTCGCTGACTCGCGCTGCGAACTTTTGTCAATTAATGCCGATATTGCCACTCGTGGGTGGGATGTAATATACCGGAATCAAAAAGTTCAAAAAGCACCAAAACATGATTTTTGGACATATTGGAGTGTATTGGGTGCGTTCTTGGCAAAAACTCACTTCGCGACTCGCGCTGCGAACTTTTGTCAATTAATGCCGATATTGCCACTCGTGGGTGGGATGTAATATACCGGAATCAAAAAGTTCAAAAAGCACCTAAACATGATTTTTGGACATATTGGAGTGTATTGGGTGCGTTGATGGCAAAAACTCACTTCGCGACTCGCGCTGCGAACTTTTGTCAATTAATGCCGATATTGCCACTCGTGGGTGGGATGTAATATACCGGAATCAAAAAGTTCAAAAAGCACCAAAACATGATTTTTGGACATATTGGAGTGTATTGGGTGCGTTCTTGGCAAAAACTCACTTCGCGACTCGCGCTGCGAACTTTTGTCAATTAATGCCGATATTGCCACTCGTGGGTGGGATGTAATATACCGGAATCAAAAAGTTCAAAAAGCACCAAAACATGATTTTTGGACATATTGGAGTGGATTGGGTGCGTTCTTGGCAAAAACTCACTTCGCGACTCGCGCTGCGAACTTTTGTCAATTAATGCCGATATTGCCACTCGTGGGTGGGATGTAATATACCGGAATCAAAAAGTTCAAAAAGCACCAAAACATGATTTTTGGACATATTGGAGTGTATTGGGTGCGTTCTTGGCAAAAACTCACTTCGCGACTCGCGCTGCGAACTTTTGTCAATTAATGCCGATATTGCCACTCGTGGGTGGGATGTAATATACCGGAATCAAAAAGTTCAAAAAGCACCAAAACATGATTTTTGGACATATTGGAGTGTATTGGGTGCGTTCTGGCAAAAACTCACTTCGCGACTCGCGCTGCGAACTTTTGTCAATTAATGCCGATATTGCCACTCGTGGGTGGGATGTAATATACCGGAATCAAAAAGTTCAAAAAGCACCAAAACATGATTTTTGGACATATTGGAGTGTATTGGGTGCGTTCTTGGCAAAAACTCACTTCGCGACTCGCGCTGCGAACTTTTGTCAATTAATGCCGATATTGCCACTCGTGGGTGGGATGTAATATACCGGAATCAAAAAGTTCAAAAAGCACCAAAACATGATTTTTGGACATATTGGAGTGGATTGGGTGCGTTCTTGGCAAAAACTCACTTCGCGACTCGCGCTGCGAACTTTTGTCAATTAATGCCGATATTGCCACTCGTGGGTGGGATGTAATATACCGGAATCAAAAAGTTCAAAAAGCACCTAAACATGATTTTTGGACATATTGGAGTGTATTGGGTGCGTTCTTGGCAAAAACTCACTTCGCGACTCGCGCTGCGAACTTTTGTCAATTAATGCCGATATTGCCACTCGTGGGTGGGATGTAATATACCGGAATCAAAAAGTTCAAAAAGCACCAAAACATGATTTTTGGACATATTGGAGTGTATTGGGTGCGTTCTTGGCAAAAACTCACTTCGCGACTCGCGCTGCGAACTTTTGTCAATTAATGCCGATATTGCCACACGTGGGTGGGATGTAATATACCGGAATCAAAAAGTTCAAAAAGCACCAAAACATGATTTTTGGACATATTGGAGTGTATTGGGTGCGTTCTTGGCAAAAACTCACTTCGTGACTCGCGCTGCGAACTTTTGTCAATTAATGCCGATATTGCCACTCGTGGGTGGGATGTAATATACCGGAATCGAAAAAGTTCAAAAAGCACCAAAACATGATTTTTGGACATATTGGAGTGGATTGGGTGCGTTCTTGGCAAAAACTCACTTCGCGACTCGCGCTGCGAACTTTTGTCAATTAATGCCGATATTGCCACTCGTGGGTGGGATGTAATATACCGGAATCAAAAAGTTCAAAAAGCACCTAAACATGATTTTTGGACATATTGGAGTGTATTGGGTGCGTTCTTGGCAAAAACTCACTTCGCGACTCGCGCTGCGAACTTTTGTCAATTAATGCCGATATTGCCACTCGTGGGTGGGATGTTAATATACCGGAATCGAAAAAGTTCAAAAAGCACCAAAACATGATTTTTGGACATATTGGAGTGTATTGGGTGCGTTCTTGGCAAAAACTCACTTCGCGACTCGCGCTGCGAACTTTTGTCAATTAATGCCGATATTGCCACACGTGGGTGGGATGTAATATACCGGAATCAAAAAGTTCAAAAAGCACCAAAACATGATTTTTGGACATATTGGAGTGGATTGGGTGCGTTCTCGGCAAAAACTCACTTCGCGACTCGCGCTGCGAACTTTTGTCAATTAATGCCGATATTGCCACTCGTGGGTGGGATGTAATATACCGGAATCAAAAAGTTCAAAAAGCACCAAAACATGATTTTTGGACATATTGGAGTGGATTGGGTGCAGTTCTTGGCAAAAACTCACTTCGCGACTCGCGCTGCGAACTTTTGTAAATTAATGCCGATATTGCCACTCGTGGGTGGGATGTAATATACCGGAATCAAAAAGTTCAAAAAGCACCTAAACATGATTTTTGGACATATTGGAGTGTATTGGGTGCGTTCTTGGCAAAAACTCACTTCGCGACTCGCGCTGCGAACTTTTGTCAATTAATGCCGATATTGCCACTCGTGGGTGCGTTGTATTTAACCGGAATCGAAAAAGTTCAAAAAGCACCAAAACATGATTTTTGGACATATTGGAGTGTGATTCGGTGCGTTCTTGGCAAAAACTCACTTCGCGACTCGCGCGGCGAACTTTTGTCAATTAATGCCGATATTGCCACACGTGGGTGGGATGTAATATACCGGAATCAAAAAGTTCAAAAAGCACCAAAACATGATTTTTGGACATATTGGAGTGGATTGGGTGCGTTCTCGGCAAAAACTCACTTCGTGACTCGCGCTGCGAACTTTTGTCAATTAATGCCGATATTGCCACTCGTGGGTGGGATGTAATATACCGGAATCGAAAAGTTCAAAAAGCACCAAAACATTATTTTTGGACATATTGGAGTGGATTGGGTGCATTCTTGGCAAAAACTCACTTCGCGACTCGCGCTGCGAACTTTTGTAAATTAATGCCGATATTGCCACTCGTGGGTGGGATGTAATATACCGGAATCAAAAAGTTCAAAAAGCACCTAAACATGATTTTTGGACATATTGGAGTGTATTGGGTGCGTTCTTGGCAAAAACTCACTTCGCGACTCGCGCTGCGAACTTTTGTCAATTAATGCCGATATTGCCACTCGTGGGTGGGATGTAATATACCGGAATCAAAAAGTTCAAAAAGCACCAAAACATGATTTTTGGACATATTGGAGTGTATTGGGTGCGTTCTTGGCAAAAACTCACTTCGCGACTCGCGCTGCGAACTTTTGTCAATTAATGCCGATATTGCCACTCGTGGGTGGGATGTAATATACCGGAATCAAAAAGTTCAAAAAGCACCAAAACATGATTTTTGGACATATTGGAGTGGATTGGGTGCGTTCTTGGCAAAAACTCACTTCGCGACTCGCGCTGCGAACTTTTGTCAATTAATGCCGATATTGCCACTCGTGGGTGGGATGTAATATACCGGAATCAAAAAGTTCAAAAAGCACCTAAACATGATTTTTGGACATATTGGAGTGGATTGGGTGCGTTCTTGGCAAAAACTCACTTCGCGACTCGCGCTGCGAACTTTTGTCAATTAATGCCGATATTGCCACTCGTGGGTGGGATGTAATATACCGGAATCAAAAAGTTCAAAAAGCACCTAAACATGATTTTTGGACATATTGGAGTGTATTGGGTGCGTTCGATGGCAAAAACTCACTTCGCGACTCGCGCTGCGAACTTTTGTCAATTAATGCCGATATTGCCACTCGTGGGTGGGATGTAATATACCGGAATCAAAAAGTTCAAAAAGCACCAAAACATGATTTTTGGACATATTGGAGTGTATTGGGTGCGTTCTTGGCAAAAACTCACTTCGCGACTCGCGCTGCGAACTTTTGTCAATTAATGCCGATATTGCCACACGTGGGTGGGATGTAATATACCGGAATCAAAAAGTTCAAAAAGCACCAAAACATGATTTTTGGACATATTGGAGTGGATTGGGTGCGTTCTTGGCAAAAACTCACTTCGCGACTCGCGCTGCGAACTTTTGTCAATTAATGCCGATATTGCCACTCGTGGGTGGGATGTAATATACCGGAATCAAAAAGTTCAAAAAGCACCAAAACATGATTTTTGGACATATTGGAGTGGATTGGGTGCGTTCTTGGCAAAAACTCACTTCGCGACTCGCGCTGCGAACTTTTGTCAATTAATGCCGATATTGCCACTCGTGGGTGGGATGTAATATACCGGAATCAAAAAGTTCAAAAAGCACCTAAACATGATTTTTGGACATATTGGAGTGTATTGGGTGCGTTCTTGGCAAAAACTCACTTCGCGACTCGCGCTGCGAACTTTTGTCAATTAATGCCGATATTGCCACTCGTGGGTGGGATGTAATATACCGGAATCAAAAAGTTCAAAAAGCACCTAAACATGATTTTTGGACATATTGGAGTGTATTGGGTGCGTTCTTGGCAAAAACTCACTTCGCGACTCGCGCTGCGAACTTTTGTCAATTAATGCCGATATTGCCACTCGTGGGTGGGATGTAATATACCGGAATCAAAAAGTTCAAAAAGCACCAAAACATGATTTTTGGACATATTGGAGTGTATTGGGTGCGTTCTTGGCAAAAACTCACTTCGCGACTCGCGCTGCGAACTTTTGTCAATTAATGCCGATATTGCCACTCGTGGGTGGGATGTAATATACCGGAATCAAAAAGTTCAAAAAGCACCAAAACATGATTTTTGGACATATTGGAGTGTATTGGGTGCGTTCTTGGCAAAAACTCACTTCGCGACTCGCGCTGCGAACTTTTGTCAATTAATGCCGATATTGCCACTCGTGGGTGGGATGTAATATACCGGAATCAAAAAGTTCAAAAAGCACCAAAACATGATTTTTGGACATATTGGAGTGTATTGGGTGCGTTCTTGGCAAAAACTCACTTCGCGACTCGCGCTGCGAACTTTTGTCAATTAATGCCGATATTGCCACTCGTGGGTGGGATGTAATATACCGGAATCAAAAAGTTCAAAAAGCACCTAAACATGATTTTTGGACATATTGGAGTGTATTGGGTGCGTTCTTGGCAAAAACTCACTTCGCGACTCGCGCTGCGAACTTTTGTCAATTAATGCCGATATTGCCACTCGTGGGTGGGATGTAATATACCGGAATCAAAAAGTTCAAAAAGCACCTAAACATGATTTTTGGACATATTGGAGTGTATTGGGTGCGTTCTTGGCAAAAACTCACTTCGCGACTCGCGCTGCGAACTTTTGTCAATTAATGCCGATATTGCCACTCGTGGGTGGGATGTAATATACCGGAATCAAAAAGTTCAAAAAGCACCAAAACATGATTTTTGGACATATTGGAGTGTGATTGGGTGCGTTCTTGGCAAAAACTCACTTCGCGACTCGCGCTGCGAACTTTTGTCAATTAATGCCGATATTGCCACATCGTGGGTGGGATGTAATATACCGGAATCAAAAAGTTCAAAAAGCACCAAAACATGATTTTTGGACATATTGGAGTGGATTGGGTGCGTTCTTGGCAAAAACTCACTTCGCGACTCGCGCTGCGAACTTTTGTCAATTAATGCCGATATTGCCACTCGTGGGTGGGATGTAATATACCGGAATCAAAAAGTTCAAAAAGCACCAAAACATGATTTTTGGACATATTGGAGTGGATTGGGTGCGTTCTTGGCAAAAACTCACTTCGCGACTCGCGCTGCGAACTTTTGTCAATTAATGCCGATATTGCCACTCGTGGGTGGGATGTAATATACCGGAATCAAAAAGTTCAAAAAGCACCTAAACATGATTTTTGGACATATTGGAGTGTATTGGGTGCGTTCGTGGCAAAAACTCACTTCGCGACTCGCGCTGCGAACTTTTGTCAATTAATGCCGATATTGCCACTCGTGGGTGGGATGTAATATACCGGAATCAAAAAGTTCAAAAAGCACCAAAACATGATTTTTGGACATATTGGAGTGTGATTGGGTGCGTTCTTGGCAAAAACTCACTTCGCGACTCGCGCGGCGAACTTTTGTCAATTAATGCCGATATTGCCACACGTGGGTGGGATGTAATATACCGGAATCAAAAAGTTCAAAAAGCACCAAAACATGATTTTTGGACATATTGGAGTGGATTGGGTGCGTTCTTGGCAAAAACTCACTTCGTGACTCGCGCTGCGAACTTTTGTCAATTAATGCCGATATTGCCACTCGTGGGTGGGATGTAATATACCGGAATCGAAAAAGTTCAAAAAGCACCAAAACATTATTTTTGGACATATTGGAGTGGATTGGGTGCGTTCTTGGCAAAAACTCACTTCGCGACTCGCGCTGCGAACTTTTGTCAATTAATGCCGATATTGCCACTCGTGGGTGGGATGTAATATACCGGAATCAAAAAGTTCAAAAAGCACCTAAACATGATTTTTGGACATATTGGAGTGTATTGGGTGCGTTCTTGGCAAAAACTCACTTCGCGACTCGCGCTGCGAACTTTTGTCAATTAATGCCGATATTGCCACTCGTGGGTGGGATGTAATATACCGGAATCAAAAAGTTCAAAAAGCACCAAAACATGATTTTTGGACATATTGGAGTGTATTGGGTGCGTTCTTGGCAAAAACTCACTTCGCGACTCGCGCTGCGAACTTTTGTCAATTAATGCCGATATTGCCACTCGTGGGTGGGATGTAATATACCGGAATCAAAAAGTTCAAAAAGCACCAAAACATGATTTTTGGACATATTGGAGTGGATTGGGTGCGTTCTTGGCAAAAACTCACTTCGCGACTCGCGCTGCGAACTTTTGTCAATTAATGCCGATATTGCCACATCGTGGGTGGGATGTAATATACCGGAATCAAAAAGTTCAAAAAGCACCAAAACATGATTTTTGGACATATTGGAGTGTATTGGGTGCGTTCTTGGCAAAAACTCACTTCGCGACTCGCGCTGCGAACTTTTGTCAATTAATGCCGATATTGCCACTCGTGGGTGGGATGTAATATACCGGAATCAAAAAGTTCAAAAAGCACCAAAACATTATTTTTGGACATATTGGAGTGGATTGGGTGCATTCTTGGCAAAAACTCACTTCGCGACTCGCGCTGCGAACTTTTGTCAATTAATGCCGATATTGCCACTCGTGGGTGGGATGTAATATACCGGAATCAAAAAGTTCAAAAAGCACCTAAACATGATTTTTGGACATATTGGAGTGTATTGGGTGCGTTCTTGGCAAAAACTCACTTCGCGACTCGCGCTGCGAACTTTTGTCAATTAATGCCGATATTGCCACTCGTGGGTGGGATGTAATTATACCGGAATCAAAAAGTTCAAAAAGCACCAAAACATGATTTTTGGACATATTGGAGTGTATTGGGTGCGTTCTTGGCAAAAACTCACTTCGCGACTCGCGCTGCGAACTTTTGTCAATTAATGCCGATATTGCCACATCGTGGGTGGGATGTAATATACCGGAATCAAAAAGTTCAAAAAGCACCAAAACATGATTTTTGGACATATTGGAGTGGATTGGGTGCGTTCTTGGCAAAAACTCACTTCGCTGACTCGCGCTGCGAACTTTTGTCAATTAATGCCGATATTGCCACTCGTGGGTGGGATGTAATATACCGGAATCAAAAAGTTCAAAAAGCACCAAAACATGATTTTTGGACATATTGGAGTGGATTGGGTGCGTTCTTGGCAAAAACTCACTTCGCGACTCGCGCTGCGAACTTTTGTCAATTAATGCCGATATTGCCACTCGTGGGTGGGATGTAATATACCGGAATCAAAAAGTTCAAAAAGCACCTAAACATGATTTTTGGACATATTGGAGTGTATTGGGTGCGTTCTTGGCAAAAACTCACTTCGCGACTCGCGCTGCGAACTTTTGTCAATTAATGCCGATATTGCCACTCGTGGGTGGGATGTAATATACCGGAATCAAAAAGTTCAAAAAGCACCTAAACATGATTTTTGGACATATTGGAGTGTATTGGGTGCGTTGATGGCAAAAACTCACTTCGCGACTCGCGCTGCGAACTTTTGTCAATTAATGCCGATATTGCCACTCGTGGGTGCGGATGTATTATACCGGAATCGAAAAAGTTCAAAAAGCACCAAAACATGATTTTTGGACATATTGGAGTGTATTGGGTGCGTTCTTGGCAAAAACTCACTTCGCGACTCGCGCTGCGAACTTTTGTCAATTAATGCCGATATTGCCACACGTGGGTGGGATGTAATATACCGGAATCAAAAAGTTCAAAAAGCACCAAAACATGATTTTTGGACATATTGGAGTGTATTGGGTGCGTTCTTGGCAAAAACTCACTTCGTGACTCGCGCTGCGAACTTTTGTCAATTAATGCCGATATTGCCACTCGTGGGTGGGATGTAATATACCGGAATCGAAAAGTTCAAAAAGCACCAAAACATTATTTTTGGACATATTGGAGTGGATTGGGTGCATTCTTGGCAAAAACTCACTTCGCGACTCGCGCTGCGAACTTTTGTCAATTAATGCCGATATTGCCACTCGTGGGTGGGATGTAATATACCGGAATCAAAAAGTTCAAAAAGCACCTAAACATGATTTTTGGACATATTGGAGTGTATTGGGTGCGTTGATGGCAAAAACTCACTTCGCGACTCGCGCTGCGAACTTTTGTCAATTAATGCCGATATTGCCACTCGTGGGTGGGATGTAATATACCGGAATCGAAAAAGTTCAAAAAGCACCAAAACATGATTTTTGGACATATTGGAGTGTGATTGGGTGCGTTCTTGGCAAAAACTCACTTCGCGACTCGCGCTGCGAACTTTTGTCAATTAATGCCGATATTGCCACATCGTGGGTGGGATGTAATATACCGGAATCAAAAAGTTCAAAAAGCACCAAAACATGATTTTTGGACATATTGGAGTGGATTGGGTGCGTTCTTGGCAAAAACTCACTTCGCGACTCGCGCTGCGAACTTTTGTCAATTAATGCCGATATTGCCACTCGTGGGTGGGATGTAATATACCGGAATCGAAAAGTTCAAAAAGCACCAAAACATGATTTTTGGACATATTGGAGTGGATTGGGTGCGTTCTTGGCAAAAACTCACTTCGCGACTCGCGCTGCGAACTTTTGTCAATTAATGCCGATATTGCCACTCGTGGGTGGGATGTAATATACCGGAATCAAAAAGTTCAAAAAGCACCTAAACATGATTTTTGGACATATTGGAGTGTATTGGGTGCGTTCTTGGCAAAAACTCACTTCGCGACTCGCGCTGCGAACTTTTGTCAATTAATGCCGATATTGCCACTCGTGGGTGGGATGTAATATACCGGAATCAAAAAGTTCAAAAAGCACCAAAACATGATTTTTGGACATATTGGAGTGTGATTGGGTGCGTTCTTGGCAAAAACTCACTTCGCGACTCGCGCTGCGAACTTTTGTCAATTAATGCCGATATTGCCACTCGTGGGTGGGATGTAATATACCGGAATCGAAAAGTTCAAAAAGCACCAAACATGATTTTTGGACATATTGGAGTGGATTGGGTGCATTCTTGGCAAAAACTCACTTCGCGACTTGCGCTGCGAACTTTTGTCAATTAATGCCGATATTGCCACTCGTGGGTGGGATGTAATATACAGGAATCAAAAAGTTCAAAAAGCACCTAAACATGATTTTTGGACAAATTGGAGTGTATTGGGTGCGTTGATGGCAAAAACTCACTTCGCGACTCGCGCTGCGAACTTTTGTCAATTAATGCCGATATTGCCACTCGTGGGTGCGTTGTTTTTAACCGGAACGAAAAAGTTCAAAAAGCACCAAAACATGATTTTTGGACATATTGGAGTGTGTTCGGTGCGTTCTTGGCAAAAACTCACTTCGCGACTCGCGCGGCGAACTTTTGTCAATTAATGCCGATATTGCCACACGTGGGTGGGATGTAATATACCGGAATCAAAAAGTTCAAAAAGCACCAAAACATGATTTTTGGACATATTGGAGTGTGATTGGGTGCGTTCTTGGCAAAAACTCACTTCGTGACTCGCGCTGCGAACTTTTGTCAATTAATGCCGATATTGCCACTCGTGGGTGGGATGTAATATACCGGAATCGAAAAGTTCAAAAAGCACCAAAACATTATTTTTGGACATATTGGAGTGGATTGGGTGCATTCTTGGCAAAAACTCACTTCGCGACTTGCGCTGCGAACTTTTGTAAATTAATGCCGATATTGCCACTCGTGGGTGGGATGTAATATACCGGAATCAAAAAGTTCAAAAAGCACCTAAACATGATTTTTGGACAAATTGGAGTGTATTGGGTGCGTTGATGGCAAAAACTCACTTCGCGACTCGCGCTGCGAACTTTTGTCAATTAATGCCGATATTGCCACTCGTGGGTGCGTTGTTTTTAACCGGAACGAAAAAGTTCAAAAAGCACCAAAACATGATTTTTGGACATATTGGAGTGTATTGGGTGCGTTCTTGGCAAAAACTCACTTCGCGACTCGCGCGGCGAACTTTTGTCAATTAATGCCGATATTGCCACACGTGGGTGGGATGTAATATACCGGAATCAAAAAGTTCAAAAAGCACCAAAACATGATTTTTGGACATATTGGAGTGGATTGGGTGCGTTCTTGGCAAAAACTCACTTCGCTGACTCGCGCTGCGAACTTTTGTCAATTAATGCCGATATTGCCACTCGTGGGTGGGATGTAATATACCGGAATCGAAAAGTTCAAAAAGCACCAAAACATTATTTTTGGACATATTGGAGTGGATTGGGTGCAGTTCTTGGCAAAAACTCACTTCGCGACTCGCGCTGCGAACTTTTGTCAATTAATGCCGATATTGCCACTCGTGGGTGGGATGTAATATACCGGAATCAAAAAGTTCAAAAAGCACCTAAACATGATTTTTGGACATATTGGAGTGTATTGGGTGCGTTCGTGGCAAAAACTCACTTCGCGACTCGCGCTGCGAACTTTTGTCAATTAATGCCGATATTGCCACTCGTGGGTGGGATGTAATATACCGGAATCAAAAAGTTCAAAAAGCACCAAAACATGATTTTTGGACATATTGGAGTGTATTGGGTGCGTTCTTGGCAAAAACTCACTTCGCGACTCGCGCTGCGAACTTTTGTCAATTAATGCCGATATTGCCACTCGTGGGTGGGATGTAATATACCGGAATCAAAAAGTTCAAAAAGCACCAAAACATGATTTTTGGACATATTGGAGTGTATTGGGTGCGTTCTTGGCAAAAACTCACTTCGCGACTCGCGCTGCGAACTTTTGTCAATTAATGCCGATATTGCCACTCGTGGGTGGGATGTAATATACCGGAATCAAAAAGTTCAAAAAGCACCTAAACATGATTTTTGGACATATTGGAGTGTATTGGGTGCGTTCTTGGCAAAAACTCACTTCGCGACTCGCGCTGCGAACTTTTGTCAATTAATGCCGATATTGCCACTCGTGGGTGGGATGTAATATACCGGAATCAAAAAGTTCAAAAAGCACCAAAACATGATTTTTGGACATATTGGAGTGTATTGGGTGCGTTCTTGGCAAAAACTCACTTCGCGACTCGCGCTGCGAACTTTTGTCAATTAATGCCGATATTGCCACTCGTGGGTGGGATGTAATATACCGGAATCAAAAAGTTCAAAAAGCACCAAAACATGATTTTTGGACATATTGGAGTGTATTGGGTGCGTTCTTGGCAAAAACTCACTTCGCGACTCGCGCTGCGAACTTTTGTCAATTAATGCCGATATTGCCACTCGTGGGTGGGATGTAATATACCGGAATCGAAAAGTTCAAAAAGCACCAAAACATGATTTTTGGACATATTGGAGTGGATTGGGTGCGTTCTTGGCAAAAACTCACTTCGCGACTCGCGCTGCGAACTTTTGTCAATTAATGCCGATATTGCCACTCGTGGGTGGGATGTAATATACCGGAATCAAAAAGTTCAAAAAGCACCAAACATGATTTTTGGACATATTGGAGTGTATTGGGTGCGTTCTTGGCAAAAACTCACTTCGCGACTCGCGCTGCGAACTTTTGTCAATTAATGCCGATATTGCCACTCGTGGGTGGGATGTAATATACCGGAATCAAAAAGTTCAAAAAGCACCAAAACATGATTTTTGGACATATTGGAGTGTATTGGGTGCGTTCTTGGCAAAAACTCACTTCGCGACTCGCGCTGCGAACTTTTGTCAATTAATGCCGATATTGCCACACGTGGGTGGGATGTAATATACCGGAATCAAAAAGTTCAAAAAGCACCAAAACATGATTTTTGGACATATTGGAGTGTATTGGGTGCGTTCTGGCAAAAACTCACTTCGCGACTCGCGCTGCGAACTTTTGTCAATTAATGCCGATATTGCCACTACGTGGGTGGGATGTAATATACCGGAATCGAAAAAGTTCAAAAAGCACCAAAACATGATTTTTGGACATATTGGAGTGGATTGGGTGCGTTCTTGGCAAAAACTCACTTCGCGACTCGCGCTGCGAACTTTTGTCAATTAATGCCGATATTGCCACTCGTGGGTGGGATGTAATATACCGGAATCAAAAAGTTCAAAAAGCACCTAAACATGATTTTTGGACATATTGGAGTGTATTGGGTGCGTTGCTGGCAAAAACTCACTTCGCGACTCGCGCTGCGAACTTTTGTCAATTAATGCCGATATTGCCACTCGTGGGTGGGATGTATTATACCGGAATCGAAAAAGTTCAAAAAGCACCAAAACATGATTTTTGGACATATTGGAGTGTATTGGGTGCGTTCTTGGCAAAAACTCACTTCGCGACTCGCGCTGCGAACTTTTGTCAATTAATGCCGATATTGCCACACGTGGGTGGGATGTAATATACCGGAATCAAAAAGTTCAAAAAGCACCAAAACATGATTTTTGGACATATTGGAGTGTATTGGGTGCGTTCTTGGCAAAAACTCACTTCGCGACTCGCGCTGCGAACTTTTGTCAATTAATGCCGATATTGCCACTCGTGGGTGGGATGTAATATACCGGAATCAAAAAGTTCAAAAAGCACCAAAACATGATTTTTGGACATATTGGAGTGGATTGGGTGCGTTCTTGGCAAAAACTCACTTCGCGACTCGCGCTGCGAACTTTTGTCAATTAATGCCGATATTGCCACTCGTGGGTGGGATGTAATATACCGGAATCAAAAAGTTCAAAAAGCACCAAAACATGATTTTTGGACATATTGGAGTGTATTGGGTGCGTTCTTGGCAAAAACTCACTTCGCGACTCGCGCTGCGAACTTTTGTCAATTAATGCCGATATTGCCACTCGTGGGTGGGATGTAATATACCGGAATCAAAAAGTTCAAAAAGCACCAAAACATGATTTTTGGACATATTGGAGTGTATTGGGTGCGTTCTTGGCAAAAACTCACTTCGCGACTCGCGCTGCGAACTTTTGTCAATTAATGCCGATATTGCCACTCGTGGGTGGGATGTAATATACCGGAATCAAAAAGTTCAAAAAGCACCAAAACATGATTTTTGGACATATTGGAGTGTATTGGGTGCGTTCTTGGCAAAAACTCACTTCGCGACTCGCGCTGCGAACTTTTGTCAATTAATGCCGATATTGCCACTCGTGGGTGGGATGTAATATACCGGAATCAAAAAGTTCAAAAAGCACCAAAACATGATTTTTGGACATATTGGAGTGTATTGGGTGCGTTCTTGGCAAAAACTCACTTCGCGACTCGCGCTGCGAACTTTTGTCAATTAATGCCGATATTGCCACTCGTGGGTGGGATGTAATATACCGGAATCAAAAAGTTCAAAAAGCACCTAAACATGATTTTTGGACATATTGGAGTGTATTGGGTGCGTTCTTGGCAAAAACTCACTTCGCGACTCGCGCTGCGAACTTTTGTCAATTAATGCCGATATTGCCACACGTGGGTGGATGTAATATACCGGAATCAAAAAGTTCAAAAAGCACCAAAACATGATTTTTGGACATATTGGAGTGTATTGGGTGCGTTCTTGGCAAAAACTCACTTCGCGACTCGCGCTGCGAACTTTTGTCAATTAATGCCGATATTGCCACTCGTGGGTGGGATGTAATATACCGGAATCAAAAAGTTCAAAAAGCACCAAAACATGATTTTGGACATATTGGAGTGTATTGGGTGCGTTGCTGGCAAAAACTCACTTCGCGACTCGCGCTGCGAACTTTTGTCAATTAATGCCGATATTGCCACTCGTGGGTGGGATGTAATATACCGGAATCAAAAAGTTCAAAAAGCACCTAAACATGATTTTTGGACATATTGGAGTGGATTGGGTGCGTTCTTGGCAAAAACTCACTTCGCGACTCGCGCTGCGAACTTTTGTCAATTAATGCCGATATTGCCACTCGTGGGTGGGATGTAATATACCGGAATCAAAAAGTTCAAAAAGCACCAAAACATGATTTTTGGACATATTGGAGTGTATTGGGTGCGTTCTTGGCAAAAACTCACTTCGCGACTCGCGCTGCGAACTTTTGTCAATTAATGCCGATATTGCCACTCGTGGGTGGGATGTAATATACCGGAATCAAAAAGTTCAAAAAGCACCAAAACATGATTTTTGGACATATTGGAGTGGATTGGGTGCGTTCTTGGCAAAAACTCACTTCGCGACTCGCGCTGCGAACTTTTGTCAATTAATGCCGATATTGCCACATCGTGGGTGGGATGTAATATACCGGAATCAAAAAGTTCAAAAAGCACCAAAACATGATTTTTGGACATATTGGAGTGGATTGGGTGCGTTCTTGGCAAAAACTCACTTCGCGACTCGCGCTGCGAACTTTTGTCAATTAATGCCGATATTGCCACTCGTGGGTGGGATGTAATATACCGGAATCAAAAAGTTCAAAAAGCACCAAAACATGATTTTTGGACATATTGGAGTGGATTGGGTGCGTTCTTGGCAAAAACTCACTTCGCGACTCGCGCTGCGAACTTTTGTCAATTAATGCCGATATTGCCACTCGTGGGTGGGATGTAATATACCGGAATCAAAAAGTTCAAAAAGCACCTAAACATGATTTTTGGACATATTGGAGTGTATTGGGTGCGTTCTTGGCAAAAACTCACTTCGCGACTCGCGCTGCGAACTTTTGTCAATTAATGCCGATATTGCCACTCGTGGGTGCGTTGTTTTTAACCGGAATCGAAAAAGTTCAAAAAGCACCAAAACATGATTTTTGGACATATTGGAGTGTATTGGGTGCGTTCTTGGCAAAAACTCACTTCGCGACTCGCGCTGCGAACTTTTGTCAATTAATGCCGATATTGCCACACGTGGGTGGGATGTAATATACCGGAATCAAAAAGTTCAAAAAGCACCAAACATGATTTTTGGACATATTGGAGTGGATTGGGTGCGTTCTTGGCAAAAACTCACTTCGCGACTCGCGCTGCGAACTTTTGTCAATTAATGCCGATATTGCCACTCGTGGGTGGGATGTAATATACCGGAATCAAAAAGTTCAAAAAGCACCAAAACATGATTTTTGGACATATTGGAGTGTATTGGGTGCGTTCTTGGCAAAAACTCACTTCGCGACTCGCGCTGCGAACTTTTGTCAATTAATGCCGATATTGCCACTCGTGGGTGGGATGTAATATACCGGAATCAAAAAGTTCAAAAAGCACCTAAACATGATTTTTGGACATATTGGAGTGTATTGGGTGCGTTCTTGGCAAAAACTCACTTCGCGACTCGCGCTGCGAACTTTTGTCAATTAATGCCGATATTGCCACACGTGGGTGGGATGTAATATACCGGAATCAAAAAGTTCAAAAAGCACCAAAACATGATTTTTGGACATATTGGAGTGTATTGGGTGCGTTCTTGGCAAAAACTCACTTCGCGACTCGCGCTGCGAACTTTTGTCAATTAATGCCGATATTGCCACTCGTGGGTGGGATGTAATATACCGGAATCAAAAAGTTCAAAAAGCACCAAAACATGATTTTTGGACATATTGGAGTGGATTGGGTGCGTTCTTGGCAAAAACTCACTTCGCGACTCGCGCTGCGAACTTTTGTCAATTAATGCCGATATTGCCACTCGTGGGTGGGATGTAATATACCGGAATCAAAAAGTTCAAAAAGCACCAAAACATGATTTTTGGACATATTGGAGTGTATTGGGTGCGTTCTTGGCAAAACTCACTTCGCGACTCGCGCTGCGAACTTTTGTCAATTAATGCCGATATTGCCACTCGTGGGTGGGATGTAATATACCGGAATCGAAAAAGTTCAAAAAGCACCAAAACATGATTTTTGGACATATTGGAGTGTATTGGGTGCGTTCTTGGCAAAAACTCACTTCGCGACTCGCGCTGCGAACTTTTGTCAATTAATGCCGATATTGCCACACGTGGGTGGGATGTAATATACCGGAATCAAAAAGTTCAAAAAGCACCAAAACATGATTTTTGGACATATTGGAGTGTATTGGGTGCGTTCTTGGCAAAAACTCACTTCGCGACTCGCGCTGCGAACTTTTGTCAATTAATGCCGATATTGCCACACGTGGGTGGGATGTAATATACCGGAATCAAAAAGTTCAAAAAGCACCAAAACATGATTTTTGGACATATTGGAGTGTATTGGGTGCGTTCTTGGCAAAAACTCACTTCGCGACTCGCGCTGCGAACTTTTGTCAATTAATGCCGATATTGCCACTCGTGGGTGGGATTGTAATATACCGGAATCAAAAGTTCAAAAAGCACCAAAACATGATTTTTGGACATATTGGAGTGTATTGGGTGCGTTCTTGGCAAAAACTCACTTCGCGACTCGCGCTGCGAACTTTTGTCAATTAATGCCGATATTGCCACATCGTGGGTGGGATGTAATATACCGGAATCAAAAAGTTCAAAAAGCACCAAACATGATTTTTGGACATATTGGAGTGGATTGGGTGCGTTCTTGGCAAAAACTCACTTCGCGACTCGCGCTGCGAACTTTTGTCAATTAATGCCGATATTGCCACTCGTGGGTGGGATGTAATATACCGGAATCAAAAAGTTCAAAAAGCACCAAACATGATTTTTGGACATATTGGAGTGGATTGGGTGCGTTCTTGGCAAAAACTCACTTCGCGACTCGCGCTGCGAACTTTTGTCAATTAATGCCGATATTGCCACTCGTGGGTGGGATGTAATATACCGGAATCAAAAGTTCAAAAAGCACCTAAACATGATTTTTGGACATATTGGAGTGTATTGGGTGCGTTCTTGGCAAAAACTCACTTCGCGACTCGCGCTGCGAACTTTTGTCAATTAATGCCGATATTGCCACTCGTGGGTGGGATGTAATTATACCGGAATCAAAAGTTCAAAAAGCACCAAAACATGATTTTTGGACATATTGGAGTGTATTGGATGCGTTCTTGGCCAAAAATCACTCGCGACTCGCGCTGCGACTTTTGTCAAGTAATGCAGCTATTGCCACTCGTGGGTGGATGTAATATACCGAATCAAAAGTTCAAAAGCACCAAACATGATTTTTGGACATATTGGAGGGATGGGTGCGTTCTTGCAAAACTCCTCGCGACGCGCTGCGAATTTTTGTCAATTAATGACGCTATTGCCCACTGTGGGTGGCGTTGATTATAACCGAAATCAAAAAGTTCAAAAGCACCAAACATGATTTTTGGACTATTGGAGTTGATTGGGTGCGTTCTTGGCAAAAACTCACTTCGCGACTCGCGCTGCGAACTTTT
>ALNU03000030.1:0-46690 GCA_000576495.2 Oryza glumipatula
CACGGGTGCGATGTTTTTGACCGGAATGAAAAAGTTCAAAAAGCACCAAAACATGATTTTTGGACATATTGGAGTGTATTGGGTGCGTTCGTGGCAAAACTCACTTCGTGATTCGCGCGGCGAACTTTTGTCAATTAATGCCAATATTGGCCGACACGGGTGCGATGTTTTTGACCGAATGAAAAGTTCAAAAAGCACCAAAACATGATTTTTGGACATATTGGAGTGTATTGGGTGCGTTCGTGGCAAAAACTCACTTCGTGATTCGCGCGGCGAACTTTTGTCAATTAATGCCAATTGGCCCGACACGGGTGCGATGTTTTTTGACCGGAGAAATAGTTCAAAAAGCACCAAACATGATTTTAGGACATATTGGAGTGTATTGGGTGCGTTCGTGGCAAAAACTCACTTCGTGATTCGCGGCGAACTTTTGTCAATTAATGCCAAATTGGCCGACACGGGTGCGATGTTTTTGACCGGAATGAAAATTTCAAAAAGCACCAAACCATGATTTTTGGACATATTGGAGTGTATTGGGTGCGTTCGTGGAAAAAACTCACTTCGTGATTCGCGCGGCGAACTTTTGTCAATTAATGCCAATATTGGCCCACATGGGTGCGATGTTTTTGACCGGAATGAAAAAGTTCAAAAAGCACCAAAACATGATTTTTGGACATATTGGAGTGTATTGGGTGCGTTCGTGGCTAAAACTCACTTCGTGATTCGCACGGCGAACTTTTGTAATTAATGCCAATATTGGCCCACACGGGTGCGATGTTTTTGACCGGAATGAAATAGTTAAAAAAGCACGAAAACATGATTTTAGGACATATTGGAGTATATTAGGTGCGTTCGTGGCAAAAACTCACTTTGTGATACACGCGACGAACTTTTGTTAATTAATGCCAACATTGGTCCACACGGGTGCGATGTTTTTGACCGGAATGAAAAAGTTCAAAAAGCACCAAAACATGATTTTTAGACATATTGGAGTATATTGGGTGCGTTTTAGGCTAAAAATCACTTTGTGATTCTCGCGGCGAACTTTTGTCAATTAATGCCAATATTGGCATATTTTGGCCCACACGGAATGCGATATTTTGACCGGAATGAAAAAGTTCAAAAAGCACCAAAACATGATTTTTGGACATATTGGAGTGTATTGGGTGCGTTCGTGGAAAAAACTCACTTCGTGATTCGCGCGGCGAATTTATGTCAATTAACGGCAATACTGGCCGACACGGGTGCGATGTTTTTTACCGGAATAAAAAAGTTCAGAAAGCACCAAAACATGATTTTTGGACATATTGGAGTGTATTGGGTGTGTTCGTGGCAAAAACTCACTTCGTGATACACGCGGCGAACTTTTGTTAATTAATGCCAATATTGGCCCACACGGGTGCGATGTTTTTGACCGGAATGAAAAAGTTCAAAAAGCACCAAAACATGATTTTTAGACATATTGGAGTATATTGGGTGCGTTTTTGGCTAAAAATCCCTTTGTGATTCTCGCGGCGAACTTTTGTCAATTAATGCCAATATTGGCATATTTTGGCCCACACGACTGCGATATTTTTGACCGGAATGAAAAAGTTGAAAAAGCACCAAAACATGATTTTTGGACATATTGGAGTGTATTGGGTGCGTTCGTGGCAAAAACTCACTTCGTGATTCGCGCGGCGAACTTTTGTCAATTAATGCCAATATTGGCCGACACGGGTGCGATGTTTTTAACTGGAATGAAATAGTTCAAAAATTCACCAAAACATGATTTTAGGACTTATTGGAGTGTATTGGGTGCGTTCGTGGCAAAAACTCACTTTGTGATACACGCGGCGAACTTTTGTCAATTAATGCCAATATTGGCCCACACGGGTGCGATGTTTTTGACCGGAATGAAAAAGTTCAAAAAGCACCAAAACATGATTTTTAGACATATTGGAGTATATTGGGTGCGTTTTTGGCTAAAAATCAGTTTGTGATTCTCACGGCGAACTTTTGTCAATTAATGCCAATATTGGCATATTTTGGCCCACACGGATGCGATATTTTTGACCGGAATGAAAAAGTTCAAAAAGCACCAAAACAAGATTTTTGGACATATTGGAGTGTATTGGGTGCGTTCGTGGAAAAAACTCACTTCGTGATTCGCGCGGCGAATTTATGTCAATTAACGGCAATACTGGCCGACACGGGTGCGATGTTTTTTACCGGAATGAAAAAGTTCAAAAAGCACCAAAACATGATTTTTGGACATATTGGAGTGTATTGGGTGCGTTCGTGGCAAAAACACACTTCGTGATTCGCGCGGCGAACTTTTGTCAATTAATGCCAATATTGGCCGACACGGGTGCGATGTTTTTGACCGGAATGAAATACTACAAAAAATCACCAAAACATGATTTTAGGACATATTGCAGTGTATTGGGTGCGTTCGTGGCAAAAACACACTTCGTGATTCGCGCGGCGAACTTTTGTCAATTAATGCCAATATTGGCCGACACGGGTGCGATGTTTTTGACCGGAATGAAATACTACAAAAAAGCACCAAAACATGATTTTAGGACATATTGCAGTGTATTGGGTGCGTTCGTGGCAAAAACTCACTTCGGGATTCGCGCGGCGAACTTTTGTCAATTAATGCAAATATTGGCCGACACGGGTGCGATGTTTTTGACCGGAATGAAATACTACAAAAAAGCACCAAAACATGATTTTAGGACATATTGGAGTGTATTGGGTGCGTTCGTGGCAAAAACTCACTTCGCGATTCGCGCGGCGACCTTTTGTCAATTAATGCCAATATTGGCCGACACGGGTGCGATGTTTTTGACCGGAATGAAATACTACAAAAAAGCACCAAAACATGATTTTAGGACATATTGCAGTGTATTGGGTGCGTTCGTGGCAAAAACTCACTTCGTGATTCGCGCGGCGTGTCAATTAATGCCAATATTGGCCGACACGGGTGCGATGTTTTTGACCGGAATGAAATAATTCAAAAAAGCACAAAAACATGATTTTAGGACATATTCGAGTGTATTGGGAGCGTTCGTGGCAAAAACTCACTTCGTGATTCGCGCGGCGAACTTTTGTCAATTAATGCCAATATTGGCCAACACGGGTGCGATGTTTTTGACCGGAATGAAATACTTCAAAAAAGCACCAAAACATGATTTTAGGATATATTGGAGTTTATTGGGTGCGTTCGTGGCAAAAACTCACTTCGTGATTCGCGCGGCGAACCTTTGTCAATTATTGCCAATATTTGCCGACACGGGTCCGATGTTTTTGACTGGCCTGAAAAAGATCAAAAAGCACCAAAACATGATTTATGGACATATTGGAGTGTATTGGGTGCGTTCCTGGCAAAAACTGACTTCGTGATACACGCGGCGTACTTTTGTGAATTAATGCCAATTTTATCAGGCACGGGTGCGATGTTTTTGACCAGCGTGAAATAGTTCAAAAAGCACCAAAACATGATTTTTGGACATATTGGAGTGTATTGGGTGTGTTCGTGGCAAAAACTCACTTCGTGATTCGCGCGGCGAACTTTTATCAATTAATGCCAAAATTGGCCAACACGGGTGCGATGTTTCTGACCGGAATAAAATAGTTTAAAAACTCACCAAAACATGATTTTAGGACATATTGGAGTGTATTGGGTGTGTTCGTGGCAAAAACTCACTTCGTGATTCGCGCGGCGAACTTTTGTCAATTAATGCCAATATTGGCCGACACGGGTGCGATGTTTTTGACCGGAATGAAATACTTCAAAAAAGCACCAAAACATGATTTTAGGACATATTGGAGTGTATTGGGTGCGTTCGTGGCAAAAAGTCACTTCGTGATTCGCGCGGCGAACCTTTGTCAATTATTGCCAATATTTGCCGACACGGGTCCGATGTTTTTGACTGGCCTGAAAAAGTTCAAAAAGCACCAAAACATGATTTTAGGACATATTGGAGTTTATTGGGTGCGTTCGTGGCAAAAACTCACTTCGTGATTCGCGCGGCGAACCTTTACCAATTATTGCCAATATTTGCCGACACGGGTCCGATGTTTTTGACCGGAATGAAAAAGTTCAAAAAGCACCAAAACATGATTTTTGGACATATTGGAGTGTATTGGGTTCGATCGTGGCAAAAACTGACTTCGTGATACACGCGGCGAACTTTTGTGAATTAATGCCAATTTTATCCGGCACGGGTGCGATGTTTTTGACCGGCGT
The DNA here is from genome assembly GCA_000576495.2 of Oryza glumipatula. NCBI lineage: Eukaryota > Viridiplantae > Streptophyta > Magnoliopsida > Poales > Poaceae > Oryza > Oryza glumipatula. The sequence continues at coordinate 4,235 of ALNU03000030.1, forward strand.
GAAATAGTTCAAAAAGCACCAAAACATGATTTTTGGACATATTGGAGTGTATTGGGTGTGTTCGTGGCAAAAACTCACTTCGTGATTGGCGCGGCGAACTTTTGTCAATTAATGCCAAAATTGGCCAACACGGGTGCGATGTTTTTGACCGGAATAAAATAGTTTAAAAACTCACCAAAACATGATTTTAGGATATATTGGAGTTTATTGGGTGCGTTCGTGGCAAAAACTCACTTCGTGATTCGCGCGGCGAACCTTTGTCAATTATTGCCAATATTTGCCGACACGGGTCCGATGTTTTTGACTGGCCTGAAAAAGATCAAAAAGCACCAAAACATGATTTATGGACATATTGGAGTGTATTGGGTGCGTTCCTGGCAAAAACTGACTTCGTGATACACGCGGCGTACTTTTGTGAATTAATGCCAATTTTATCAGGCACGGGTGCGATGTTTTTGACCAGCGTGAAATAGTTCAAAAAGCACCAAAACATGATTTTTGGACATATTGGAGTGTATTGGGTGTGTTCGTGGCAAAAACTCACTTCGTGATTCGCGCGGCGAACTTTTATCAATTAATGCCAAAATTGGCCAACACGGGTGCGATGTTTCTGACCGGAATAAAATAGTTTAAAAACTCACCAAAACATGATTTTAGGACATATTGGAGTGTATTGGGTGTGTTCGTGGCAAAAACTCACTTCGTGATTCGCGCGGCGAACTTTTGTCAATTAATGCCAATATTGGCCGACACGGGTGCGATGTTTTTGACCGGAATGAAATACTTCAAAAAAGCACCAAAACATGATTTTAGGACATATTGGAGTGTATTGGGTGCGTTCGTGGCAAAAAGTCACTTCGTGATTCGCGCGGCGAACCTTTGTCAATTATTGCCAATATTTGCCGACACGGGTCCGATGTTTTTGACTGGCCTGAAAAAGTTCAAAAAGCACCAAAACATGATTTTAGGACATATTGGAGTTTATTGGGTGCGTTCGTGGCAAAAACTCACTTCGTGATTCGCGCGGCGAACCTTTACCAATTATTGCCAATATTTGCCGACACGGGTCCGATGTTTTTGACCGGAATGAAAAAGTTCAAAAAGCACCAAAACATGATTTTTGGACATATTGGAGTGTATTGGGTTCGATCGTGGCAAAAACTGACTTCGTGATACACGCGGCGAACTTTTGTGAATTAATGCCAATTTTATCCGGCACGGGTGCGATGTTTTTGACCGGCGTGAAATAGTTCAAAAAGCACCAAAACATGATTTTTGGACATATTGGAGTGTATTGGGTGTGTTCGTGGCAAAAACTCACTTCGTGATTGGCGCGGCGAACTTTTGTCAATTAATGCCAAAATTGGCCAACACGGGTGCGATGTTTTTGACCGGAATAAAATAGTTTAAAAACTCACCAAAACATGATTTTAGGATATATTGGAGTTTATTGGGTGCGTTCGTGGCAAAAACTCACTTCGTGATTCGCGCGGCGAACCTTTGTCAATTATTGCCAATATTTGCCGACACGGGTCCGATGTTTTTGACTGGCCTGAAAAAGATCAAAAAGCACCAAAACATGATTTATGGACATATTGGAGTGTATTGGGTGCGTTCCTGGCAAAAACTGACTTCGTGATACACGCGGCGTACTTTTGTGAATTAATGCCAATTTTATCAGGCACGGGTGCGATGTTTTTGACCAGCGTGAAATAGTTCAAAAAGCACCAAAACATGATTTTTGGACATATTGGAGTGTATTGGGTGTGTTCGTGGCAAAAACTCACTTCGTGATTCGCGCGGCGAACTTTTATCAATTAATGCCAAAATTGGCCAACACGGGTGCGATGTTTCTGACCGGAATAAAATAGTTTAAAAACTCACCAAAACATGATTTTAGGACATATTGGAGTGTATTGGGTGTGTTCGTGGCAAAAACTCACTTCGTGATTCGCGCGGCGAACTTTTGTCAATTAATGCCAATATTGGCCGACACGGGTGCGATGTTTTTGACCGGAATGAAATACTTCAAAAAAGCACCAAAACATGATTTTAGGACATATTGGAGTGTATTGGGTGCGTTCGTGGCAAAAAGTCACTTCGTGATTCGCGCGGCGAACCTTTGTCAATTATTGCCAATATTTGCCGACACGGGTCCGATGTTTTTGACTGGCCTGAAAAAGTTCAAAAAGCACCAAAACATGATTTTAGGACATATTGGAGTTTATTGGGTGCGTTCGTGGCAAAAACTCACTTCGTGATTCGCGCGGCGAACCTTTACCAATTATTGCCAATATTTGCCGACACGGGTCCGATGTTTTTGACCGGAATGAAAAAGTTCAAAAAGCACCAAAACATGATTTTTGGACATATTGGAGTGTATTGGGTTCGATCGTGGCAAAAACTGACTTCGTGATACACGCGGCGAACTTTTGTGAATTAATGCCAATTTTATCCGGCACGGGTGCGATGTTTTTGACCGGCGTGAAATAGTTCAAAAAGCACCAAAACATGATTTTTGGACATATTGGAGTGTATTGGGTGTGTTCGTGGCAAAAACTCACTTCGTGATTGGCGCGGCGAACTTTTGTCAATTAATGCCAAAATTGGCCAACACGGGTGCGATGTTTTTGACCGGAATAAAATAGTTTAAAAACTCACCAAAACATGATTTTAGGATATATTGGAGTTTATTGGGTGCGTTCGTGGCAAAAACTCACTTCGTGATTCGCGCGGCGAACCTTTGTCAATTATTGCCAATATTTGCCGACACGGGTCCGATGTTTTTGACTGGCCTGAAAAAGATCAAAAAGCACCAAAACATGATTTATGGACATATTGGAGTGTATTGGGTGCGTTCCTGGCAAAAACTGACTTCGTGATACACGCGGCGTACTTTTGTGAATTAATGCCAATTTTATCAGGCACGGGTGCGATGTTTTTGACCAGCGTGAAATAGTTCAAAAAGCACCAAAACATGATTTTTGGACATATTGGAGTGTATTGGGTGTGTTCGTGGCAAAAACTCACTTCGTGATTCGCGCGGCGAACTTTTATCAATAAATGCCAAAATTGGCCAACACGGGTGCGATGTTTCTGACCGGAATAAAATAGTTTAAAAACTCACCAAAACATGATTTTAGGACATATTGGAGTGTATTGGGTGTGTTCGTGGCAAAAACTCACTTCGTGATTCGCGCGGCGAACTTTTGTCAATTAATGCCAATATTGGCCGACACGGGTGCGATGTTTTTGACCGGAATGAAATACTTCAAAAAAGCACCAAAACATGATTTTAGGACATATTGGAGTGTATTGGGTGCGTTCGTGGCAAAAAGTCACTTCGTGATTCGCGCGGCGAACCTTTGTCAATTATTGCCAATATTTGCCGACACGGGTCCGATGTTTTTGACTGGCCTGAAAAAGTTCAAAAAGCACCAAAACATGATTTTAGGACATATTGGAGTTTATTGGGTGCGTTCGTGGCAAAAACTCACTTCGTGATTCGCGCGGCGAACCTTTACCAATTATTGCCAATATTTGCCGACACGGGTCCGATGTTTTTGACCGGAATGAAAAAGTTCAAAAAGCACCAAAACATGATTTTTGGACATATTGGAGTGTATTGGGTTCGATCGTGGCAAAAACTGACTTCGTGATACACGCGGCGAACTTTTGTGAATTAATGCCAATTTTATCCGGCACGGGTGCGATGTTTTTGACCGGCGTGAAATAGTTCAAAAAGCACCAAAACATGATTTTTGGACATATTGGAGTGTATTGGGTGTGTTCGTGGCAAAAACTCACTTCGTGATTGGCGCGGCGAACTTTTGTCAATTAATGCCAAAATTGGCCAACACGGGTGCGATGTTTTTGACCGGAATAAAATAGTTTAAAAACTCACCAAAACATGATTTTAGGATATATTGGAGTTTATTGGGTGCGTTCGTGGCAAAAACTCACTTCGTGATTCGCGCGGCGAACCTTTGTCAATTATTGCCAATATTTGCCGACACGGGTCCGATGTTTTTGACTGGCCTGAAAAAGATCAAAAAGCACCAAAACATGATTTATGGACATATTGGAGTGTATTGGGTGCGTTCCTGGCAAAAACTGACTTCGTGATACACGCGGCGTACTTTTGTGAATTAATGCCAATTTTATCAGGCACGGGTGCGATGTTTTTGACCAGCGTGAAATAGTTCAAAAAGCACCAAAACATGATTTTTGGACATATTGGAGTGTATTGGGTGTGTTCGTGGCAAAAACTCACTTCGTGATTCGCGCGGCGAACTTTTATCAATTAATGCCAAAATTGGCCAACACGGGTGCGATGTTTCTGACCGGAATAAAATAGTTTAAAAACTCGCCAAAACATGATTTTAGGACATATTGGAGTGTATTGGGTGTGTTCGTGGCAAAAACTCACTTCGTGATTCGCGCGGCGAACTTTTGTCAATTAATGCCAATATTGGCCGACACGGGTGCGATGTTTTTGACCGGAATGAAATACTTCAAAAAAGCACCAAAACATGATTTTAGGACATATTGGAGTGTATTGGGTGCGTTCGTGGCAAAAAGTCACTTCGTGATTCGCGCGGCGAACCTTTGTCAATTATTGCCAATATTTGCCGACACGGGTCCGATGTTTTTGACTGGCCTGAAAAAGTTCAAAAAGCACCAAAACATGATTTTAGGACATATTGGAGTTTATTGGGTGCGTTCGTGGCAAAAACTCACTTCGTGATTCGCGCGGCGAACCTTTACCAATTATTGCCAATATTTGCCGACACGGGTCCGATGTTTTTGACCGGAATGAAAAAGTTCAAAAAGCACCAAAACATGATTTTTGGACATATTGGAGTGTATTGGGTTCGATCGTGGCAAAAACTGACTTCGTGATACACGCGGCGAACTTTTGTGAATTAATGCCAATTTTATCCGGCACGGGTGCGATGTTTTTGACCGGCGTGAAATAGTTCAAAAAGCACCAAAACATGATTTTTGGACATATTGGAGTGTATTGGGTGTGTTCGTGGCAAAAACTCACTTCGTGATTGGCGCGGCGAACTTTTGTCAATTAATGCCAAAATTGGCCAACACGGGTGCGATGTTTTTGACCGGAATAAAATAGTTTAAAAACTCACCAAAACATGATTTTAGGATATATTGGAGTTTATTGGGTGCGTTCGTGGCAAAAACTCACTTCGTGATTCGCGCGGCGAACCTTTGTCAATTATTGCCAATATTTGCCGACACGGGTCCGATGTTTTTGACTGGCCTGAAAAAGATCAAAAAGCACCAAAACATGATTTATGGACATATTGGAGTGTATTGGGTGCGTTCCTGGCAAAAACTGACTTCGTGATACACGCGGCGTACTTTTGTGAATTAATGCCAATTTTATCAGGCACGGGTGCGATGTTTTTGACCAGCGTGAAATAGTTCAAAAAGCACCAAAACATGATTTTTGGACATATTGGAGTGTATTGGGTGTGTTCGTGGCAAAAACTCACTTCGTGATTCGCGCGGCGAACTTTTATCAATTAATGCCAAAATTGGCCAACACGGGTGCGATGTTTCTGACCGGAATAAAATAGTTTAAAAACTCACCAAAACATGATTTTAGGACATATTGGAGTGTATTGGGTGTGTTCGTGGCAAAAACTCACTTCGTGATTCGCGCGGCGAACTTTTGTCAATTAATGCCAATATTGGCCGACACGGGTGCGATGTTTTTGACCGGAATGAAATACTTCAAAAAAGCACCAAAACATGATTTTAGGACATATTGGAGTGTATTGGGTGCGTTCGTGGCAAAAAGTCACTTCGTGATTCGCGCGGCGAACCTTTGTCAATTATTGCCAATATTTGCCGACACGGGTCCGATGTTTTTGACTGGCCTGAAAAAGTTCAAAAAGCACCAAAACATGATTTTAGGACATATTGGAGTTTATTGGGTGCGTTCGTGGCAAAAACTCACTTCGTGATTCGCGCGGCGAACCTTTACCAATTATTGCCAATATTTGCCGACACGGGTCCGATGTTTTTGACCGGAATGAAAAAGTTCAAAAAGCACCAAAACATGATTTTTGGACATATTGGAGTGTATTGGGTTCGATCGTGGCAAAAACTGACTTCGTGATACACGCGGCGAACTTTTGTGAATTAATGCCAATTTTATCCGGCACGGGTGCGATGTTTTTGACCGGCGTGAAATAGTTCAAAAAGCACCAAAACATGATTTTTGGACATATTGGAGTGTATTGGGTGTGTTCGTGGCAAAAACTCACTTCGTGATTGGCGCGGCGAACTTTTGTCAATTAATGCCAAAATTGGCCAACACGGGTGCGATGTTTTTGACCGGAATAAAATAGTTTAAAAACTCACCAAAACATGATTTTAGGATATATTGGAGTTTATTGGGTGCGTTCGTGGCAAAAACTCACTTCGTGATTCGCGCGGCGAACCTTTGTCAATTATTGCCAATATTTGCCGACACGGGTCCGATGTTTTTGACTGGCCTGAAAAAGATCAAAAAGCACCAAAACATGATTTATGGACATATTGGAGTGTATTGGGTGCGTTCCTGGCAAAAACTGACTTCGTGATACACGCGGCGTACTTTTGTGAATTAATGCCAATTTTATCAGGCACGGGTGCGATGTTTTTGACCAGCGTGAAATAGTTCAAAAAGCACCAAAACATGATTTTTGGACATATTGGAGTGTATTGGGTGTGTTCGTGGCAAAAACTCACTTCGTGATTCGCGCGGCGAACTTTTATCAATTAATGCCAAAATTGGCCAACACGGGTGCGATGTTTCTGACCGGAATAAAATAGTTTAAAAACTCGCCAAAACATGATTTTAGGACATATTGGAGTGTATTGGGTGTGTTCGTGGCAAAAACTCACTTCGTGATTCGCGCGGCGAACTTTTGTCAATTAATGCCAATATTGGCCGACACGGGTGCGATGTTTTTGACCGGAATGAAATACTTCAAAAAAGCACCAAAACATGATTTTAGGACATATTGGAGTGTATTGGGTGCGTTCGTGGCAAAAAGTCACTTCGTGATTCGCGCGGCGAACCTTTGTCAATTATTGCCAATATTTGCCGACACGGGTCCGATGTTTTTGACTGGCCTGAAAAAGTTCAAAAAGCACCAAAACATGATTTTAGGACATATTGGAGTTTATTGGGTGCGTTCGTGGCAAAAACTCACTTCGTGATTCGCGCGGCGAACCTTTACCAATTATTGCCAATATTTGCCGACACGGGTCCGATGTTTTTGACCGGAATGAAAAAGTTCAAAAAGCACCAAAACATGATTTTTGGACATATTGGAGTGTATTGGGTTCGATCGTGGCAAAAACTGACTTCGTGATACACGCGGCGAACTTTTGTGAATTAATGCCAATTTTATCCGGCACGGGTGCGATGTTTTTGACCGGCGTGAAATAGTTCAAAAAGCACCAAAACATGATTTTTGGACATATTGGAGTGTATTGGGTGTGTTCGTGGCAAAAACTCACTTCGTGATTGGCGCGGCGAACTTTTGTCAATTAATGCCAAAATTGGCCAACACGGGTGCGATGTTTTTGACCGGAATAAAATAGTTTAAAAACTCACCAAAACATGATTTTAGGATATATTGGAGTTTATTGGGTGCGTTCGTGGCAAAAACTCACTTCGTGATTCGCGCGGCGAACCTTTGTCAATTATTGCCAATATTTGCCGACACGGGTCCGATGTTTTTGACTGGCCTGAAAAAGATCAAAAAGCACCAAAACATGATTTATGGACATATTGGAGTGTATTGGGTGCGTTCCTGGCAAAAACTGACTTCGTGATACACGCGGCGTACTTTTGTGAATTAATGCCAATTTTATCAGGCACGGGTGCGATGTTTTTGACCAGCGTGAAATAGTTCAAAAAGCACCAAAACATGATTTTTGGACATATTGGAGTGTATTGGGTGTGTTCGTGGCAAAAACTCACTTCGTGATTCGCGCGGCGAACTTTTATCAATTAATGCCAAAATTGGCCAACACGGGTGCGATGTTTCTGACCGGAATAAAATAGTTTAAAAACTCACCAAAACATGATTTTAGGACATATTGGAGTGTATTGGGTGTGTTCGTGGCAAAAACTCACTTCGTGATTCGCGCGGCGAACTTTTGTCAATTAATGCCAATATTGGCCGACACGGGTGCGATGTTTTTGACCGGAATGAAATACTTCAAAAAAGCACCAAAACATGATTTTAGGACATATTGGAGTGTATTGGGTGCGTTCGTGGCAAAAAGTCACTTCGTGATTCGCGCGGCGAACCTTTGTCAATTATTGCCAATATTTGCTGACACGGGTCCGATGTTTTTGACTGGCCTGAAAAAGTTCAAAAAGCACCAAAACATGATTTTAGGACATATTGGAGTTTATTGGGTGCGTTCGTGGCAAAAACTCACTTCGTGATTCGCGCGGCGAACCTTTACCAATTATTGCCAATATTTGCCGACACGGGTCCGATGTTTTTGACCGGAATGAAAAAGTTCAAAAAGCACCAAAACATGATTTTTGGACATATTGGAGTGTATTGGGTTCGATCGTGGCAAAAACTGACTTCGTGATACACGCGGCGAACTTTTGTGAATTAATGCCAATTTTATCCGGCACGGGTGCGATGTTTTTGACCGGCGTGAAATAGTTCAAAAAGCACCAAAACATGATTTTTGGACATATTGGAGTGTATTGGGTGTGTTCGTGGCAAAAACTCACTTCGTGATTGGCGCGGCGAACTTTTGTCAATTAATGCCAAAATTGGCCAACACGGGTGCGATGTTTTTGACCGGAATAAAATAGTTTAAAAACTCACCAAAACATGATTTTAGGACATATTGGAGTGTATTGGGTGCGTTCGTGGCAAAAAGTCACTTCGTGATTCGCGCGGCGAACTTTTGTCAATTAATGCCAATATTGGCCCACACGGGTGCGATGTTTTTGACCGGAATGAAATACTTCAAAAAAGCACCAAAACATGATTTTAGGACATATTGGAGTGTACTGGGTGCGTTCGTGGCAAAAACTCACTTCGTGATTCGCGCCGCGTGTCAATTAATGCCAATATTGGCCGACACGGGTGCGATGTTTTTGACCGGAATGAAATACTTCAAAAAAGCACCAAAACATGATTTTAGGACATATTGGAGTGTATTGGGTGCGTTCGTGGCAAAAACTCACTTCGCGATTCGCGCGGCGACCTTTTGTCAATTAATGCAAATATTGGCTGACACGGGTGCGATGTTTTTAACCGGAATGAAATACTTCAAAAAAGCACCATAACATGATTTTAGGACATATTGGAGTTTATTGGGTGCGTTCGTGGCAAAAACTCACTTCGTGATTCGCGCGGCGAACCTTTGTCAATTATAGCCAATATTTGCCGACACGGGTCCGATGTTTTTGACCGGAATGAAAAAGCTCAAAAAGCACCAAAACATGATTTTTGGACATATTGGAGTGTATTGGGTGCGATCGTGGCAAAAACTGACTTCGTGATACACGCGGCGAACTTTTGTGAATTAATGCCAATTTTATCCGGCACGGGTGCGATGTTTTTGACCGGCGTGAAATAGTTCAAAAAGCACCAAAACATGATTTTTGGACATATTGGAGTGTATTGGGTGTGTTCGTGGCAAAAACTCACTTCGTGATTCGCGCGGCGAACTTTTGTCAATTAATGCCAAAATTGGCCAACACAGGTGCGATGTTTTTGACCGGAATAAAATAGTTTAAAAACTCACCAAAACATGATTTTAGGACATATTGGAGTGTATTGGGTGCGTTCGTGGTAAAAACTCACTTCGTGATTCGCGCGGCGAACTTTTGTCAATTAATGCCAATATTGGCCGACACGGGTGCGATGTTTTTGACCGGAATGAAATACTACAAAAAAGCACCAAAACATGATTTTAGGACATATTGCAGTGTATTGGGTGCGATCGTGGCAAAAACTCACTTCGTGATTCGCGCGGCGAACTTTTGTCAATTAATGCAAATATTGGCCGACACGGGTGCGATGTTTTTGACCGGAATGAAATACTACAAAAAAGCACCAAAACATGATTTTAGGACATATTGGAGTGTATTGGGTGTGTTAATGGCAAAAACTCACTTCGTGATTCGCGCGACGAACTTTTGTCAATTAATGCCAAAATTGGCCAACACGGGTGCGATGTTTTTGACCGGAATAAAATAGTTTAAAAACTCACCAAAACATGATTTTAGGACATATTGGAGTGTATTGGGTGCGTTTGCGGCAAAAACTCACTTCGTGATTCACGCGGCGAACTTTTGTGAATTAATGCCAATATTGGCCGACACGGGTGCGATGTTTTTGACCGGAATGAAATACTTCAAAAAAGCACCAAAACATGATTTTAGGACATATTTGAGTGTATTGGGTGCGTTCGTGGCAAAAACTCACTTCGTGATTCGCGCGGCGTGTCAATTAATGCCAATATTGGCCGACACGGGTGCGATGTTTTTGACCGGAATGAAATACTTCAAAAAAGCGCCAAAACATGATTTTAGGACATATTGGAGTGTATTGGGAGCGTTCGTGGCAAAAACTCACTTCGTGATTCGCGCGGCGAACTTTTGTCAATTAATGCCAATATTGGCCGACACGGGTGCGATGTTTTTGACCGGAATGAAATACTTCAAAAAAGCACCAAAACATGATTTTAGGACATATTGGAGTGTATTGGGTGCGTTCGTGGCAAAAACTCACTTCGTGATTCGCACGGCGAACTTTTGTCAATTAATGCAAATATTGGCCGACACGGGTGCGATGTTTTTGACCGGAATGAAATACTTCAAAAAAGCACCAAAACATGATTTTAGGACATATTGGAGTTTATTGGGTGCGTTCGTGGCAAAAACTCACTTCGTGATTCGCGCGGCGAACCTTTGTCAAATATTGCCAATATTTGCCGACACGGGTCCGATGTTTTTGACCGGAATGAAAAAGTTCAAAAAGCACCAAAACATGATTTTTGGACATATTGGAGTGTATTGGTTGCGATCGAGGCAAAAACTGACTTCGTGATACACGCGGCGAACTTTTGTGAATTAATGCCAATATTATCCGGCACGGGTGCGATGTTTTTGACCGGCGTGAAATAGTTCAAAAAGCACCAAAACATGATTTTTGCACATATTGGAGTGTATTGGGTGTGTTCGTGGCAAAAACTCACTTCGTGATTCGCGCGGCGAACTTTTGTCAATTAATGCCAAAATTGGCCAACACGGGTGCGATGTTTTTGACCCGAATAAAATAGTTTAAAAACTCACCAAAACATGATTTTAGGACATATTGGAGTGTATTGGGTGCGTTCGTGGCAAAAAGTCACTTCGTGATTCGCGCGGCGAACTTTTGTGAATTAATGCCAATATTGGCCGACACGGGTGCGATGTTTTTGACCGGAATGAAATACTTCAAAAAAGCACCAAAACATGATTTTAGGACATATTCGAGTGTATTGGGAGCGTTCGTGGCAAAAACTCACTTCGTGATTCGCGCGGCGAACTTTTGTCAATTAATGCCAATATTGGCCAACACGGGTGCGATGTTTTTGACCGGAATGAAATACTTCAAAAAAGCACCAAAACATGATTTTAGGACATATTGGAGTGTATTGGGTGCGTTCGTGGCAAAAACTCACTTCGCGATTCGCGCGGCGAACTTTTGTCAATTAATGCCAATATTGGCCCACACGGGTGCGATGTTTTTGACCGGAATGAAATACTTCAAAAAAGCACCAAAACATGATTTTAGGACATATTGGAGTGTACTGGGTGCGTTCGTGGCAAAAACTCACTTCGTGATTCGCGCGGCGTGTCAATTAATGCCAATATTGGCCGACACGGGTGCGATGTTTTTGACCGGAATGAAATACTTCAAAAAAGCACCAAAACATGATTTTAGGACATATTGGAGTGTATTGGGTGCGTTCGTGGCAAAAACTCACTTCGCGATTCGCGCGGCGACCTTTTGTCAATTAATGCAAATATTGGCTGACACGGGTGCGATGTTTTCACCGGAATGAAATACTTCAAAAAAGCACCATAACATGATTTTAGGACATATTGGAGTTTATTGGGTGCGTTCGTGGCAAAAACTCACTTCGTGATTCGCGCGGCGAACCTTTGTCAATTATTGCCAATATTTGCCGACACGGGTCCGATGTTTTTGACCGGAATGAAAAAGCTCAAAAAGCACCAAAACATGATTTTTTGACATATTGGAGTGTATTGGGTGCGATCGTGGCAAAAACTGACTTCGTGATACACGCGGCGAACTTTTGTGAATTAATGCCAATTTTATCCGGCACGGGTGCGATGTTTTTGACCGGCGTGAAATAGTTCAAAAAGCACCAAAACATGATTTTTGGACATATTGGAGTGTATTGGGTGTGTTCGTGGCAAAAACTCACTTCGTGATTCGCGCGGCGAACTTTTGTCAATTAATGCCAAAATTGGCCAACACAGGTGCGATGTTTTTGACCGGAATAAAATAGTTTAAAAACTCACCAAAACATGATTTTAGGACATATTGGAGTGTATTGGGTGCGTTCGTGGTAAAAACTCACTTCGTGATTCGCGCGGCGAACTTTTGTCAATTAATGCCAATATTGGCCGACACGGGTGCGATGTTTTTGACCGGAATGAAATACTTCAAAAAAGCACCAAAACATGATTTTAGGACATATTGGAGTGTATTGGGTGCGTTCGTGGCAAAAACTCACTTCGTGATTCGCGCGGCGAACTTTTGTCAATTAATGCAAATATTGGCCGACACGGGTGCGATGTTTTTGACCGGAATGAAATACTTCAAAAAAGCACCAAAACATGATTTTAGGACATATTGGAGTTTATTGGGTGCGTTCGTGGCAAAAACTCACTTCGTGATTCGCGCGGCGAACCTTTGTCAATTATTGCCAATATTTGCCGACACGGGTCCGATGTTTTTGACCGGAATGAAAAAGTTCAAAAAGCACCAAAACATGATTTTTGGACATATTGGAGTGTATTGGTTGCGATCGTGGCAAAAACTGACTTCGTGATACACGCGGCGAACTTTTGTGAATTAATGCCAATATTATCCGGCACGGGTGCGATGTTTTTGACCGGCGTGAAATAGTTCAAAAAGCACCAAAACATGATTTTTGCACATATTGGAGTGTATTGGGTGTGTTCGTGGCAAAAACTCACTTCGTGATTCGCGCGACGAACTTTTGTCAATTAATGCCAAAATTGGCCAACACGGGTGCGATGTTTTTGACCCGAATAAAATAGTTTAAAAACTCACCAAAACATGATTTTAGGACATATTGGTGTGTATTGGGTGCGTTCGTGGCAAAAACTCACTTCGTGATTCGCGCGGCGAACTTTTGTGAATTAATGCCAATATTGGCCGACACGGGTGCGATGTTTTTGACCGGAATGAAATACTTCAAAAAAGCACCAAAACATGATTTTAGGACATATTCGAGTGTATTGGGAGCGTTCGTGGCAAAAACTCACTTCGTGATTCGCGCGGCGAACTTTTGTCAATTAATGCCAATATTGGCCAACACGGGTGCGATGTTTTTGACCGGAATGAAATACTTCAAAAAAGCACCAAAACATGATTTTAGGACATATTGGAGTGTATTGGGTGCGTTCGTGGCAAAAACTCACTTCGCGATTCGCGCGGCGAACTTTTGTCAATTAATGCCAATATTGGCCCACACGGGTGCGATGTTTTTGACCGGAATGAAATACTTCAAAAAAGCACCAAAACATGATTTTAGGACATATTGGAGTGTACTGGGTGCGTTCGTGGCAAAAACTCACTTCGTGATTCGCGCGGCGTGTCAATTAATGCCAATATTGGCCGACACGGGTGCGATGTTTTTGACCGGAATGAAATACTTCAAAAAAGCACCAAAACATGATTTTAGGACATATTGGAGTGTATTGGGTGCGTTCGTGGCAAAAACTCACTTCGCGATTCGCGCGGCGACCTTTTGTCAATTAATGCAAATATTGGCTGACACGGGTGCGATGTTTTTCACCGGAATGAAATACTTCAAAAAAGCACCATAACATGATTTTAGGACATATTGGAGTTTATTGGGTGCGTTCGTGGCAAAAACTCACTTCGTGATTCGCGCGGCGAACCTTTGTCAATTATTGCCAATATTTGCCGACACGGGTCCGATGTTTTTGACCGGAATGAAAAAGCTCAAAAAGCACCAAAACATGATTTTTGGACATATTGGAGTGTATTGGGTGCGATCGTGGCAAAAACTGACGTCGTGATACACGCGGCGAACTTTTGTGAATTAATGCCAATATTATCCGGCACGGGTGCGATGTTTTTGACCGGCGTGAAATAGTTCAAAAAGCACCAAAACATGATTTTTGCACATATTGGAGTGTATTGGGTGTGTTCGTGGCAAAAACTCACTTCGTGATTCGCGCGACGAACTTTTGTCAATTAATGCCAAAATTGGCCAACACGGGTGCGATGTTTTTGACCCGAATAAAATAGTTTAAAAACTCACCAAAACATGATTTTAGGACATATTGGTGTGTATTGGGTGCGTTCGTGGCAAAAACTCACTTCGTGATTCGCGCGGCGAACTTTTGTGAATTAATGCCAATATTGGCCGACACGGGTGCGATGTTTTTGACCGGAATGAAATACTTCAAAAAAGCACCAAAACATGATTTTAGGACATATTCGAGTGTATTGGGAGCGTTCGTGGCAAAAACTCACTTCGTGATTCGCGCGGCGAACTTTTGTCAATTAATGCCAATATTGGCCAACACGGGTGCGATGTTTTTGACCGGAATGAAATACTTCAAAAAAGCACCAAAACATGATTTTAGGACATATTGGAGTGTATTGGGTGCGTTCGTGGCAAAAACTCACTTCGCGATTCGCGCGGCGAACTTTTGTCAATTAATGCCAATATTGGCCCACACGGGTGCGATGTTTTTGACCGGAATGAAATACTTCAAAAAAGCACCAAAACATGATTTTAGGACATATTGGAGTGTACTGGGTGCGTTCGTGGCAAAAACTCACTTCGTGATTCGCGCGGCGTGTCAATTAATGCCAATATTGGCCGACACGGGTGCGATGTTTTTGACCGGAATGAAATACTTCAAAAAAGCACCAAAACATGATTTTAGGACATATTGGAGTGTATTGGGTGCGTTCGTGGCAAAAACTCACTTCGCGATTCGCGCGGCGACCTTTTGTCAATTAATGCAAATATTGGCTGACACGGGTGCGATGTTTTTCACCGGAATGAAATACTTCAAAAAAGCACCATAACATGATTTTAGGACATATTGGAGTTTATTGGGTGCGTTCGTGGCAAAAACTCACTTCGTGATTCGCGCGGCGAACCTTTGTCAATTATTGCCAATATTTGCCGACACGGGTCCGATGTTTTTGACCGGAATGAAAAAGCTCAAAAAGCACCAAAACATGATTTTTGGACATATTGGAGTGTATTGGGTGCGATCGTGGCAAAAACTGACGTCGTGATACACGCGGCGAACTTTTGTGAATTAATGCCAATATTATCCGGCACGGGTGCGATGTTTTTGACCGGCGTGAAATAGTTCAAAAAGCACCAAAACATGATTTTTGCACATATTGGAGTGTATTGGGTGTGTTCGTGGCAAAAACTCACTTCGTGATTCGCGCGGCGAACTTTTGTCAATTAATGCCAAAATTGGCCAACACGGGTGCGATGTTTTTGACCCGAATAAAATAGTTTAAAAACTCACCAAAACATGATTTTAGGACATATTGGTGTGTATTGGGAGCGTTCGTGGCAAAAACTCACTTCGTGATTCGCGCGGCGAACTTTTGTGAATTAATGCCAATATTGGCCGACACGGGTGCGATGTTTTTGACCGGAATGAAATACTTGAAAAAAGCACCAAAACATGATTTTAGGACATATTCGAGTGTATTGGGAGCGTTCGTGGCAAAAACTCACTTCGTGATTCGCGCGGCGAACTTTTGTCAATTAATGCCAATATTGGCCAACACGGGTGCGATGTTTTTGACCGGAATGAAATACTTCAAAAAAGCACCAAAACATGATTTTAGGACATATTGCAGTTTATTGGGTGCGTTCGTGGCAAAAACTCACTTCGTGATTCGCGCGGCGAACCTTTGTCAATTATTGCCAATACTTGCCGACACGGGTCCGATGTTTTTGACCGGCATGAAAAAGTTCAAAAAGCACCAAAACATGATTTTTGGACATATTGGAGTGTATTGGGTGCGTTCGTGGCAAAAACTGACTTCGTGATACACGCGGCGAACTTTTGTGAATTAATGCCAATATTATCCGGCACGGGTGCGATGTTTTTGACCGGCGTGAAATAGTTCAAAAAGCACCAAAACATGATTTTTGGACATATTGGAGTGTATTGGGTGTGTTAATGGCAAAAACTCACTTCGTGATTCGCGCGACGAACTTTTGTCAATTAATGCCAAAATTGGCCAACACGGGTGCGATGTTTTTGACCGGAATAAAATAGTTTAAAAACTCACCAAAACATGATTTTAGGACATATTGGAGTGTATTGGGTGCGTTTGCGGCAAAAACTCACTTCGTGATTCACGCGGCGAACTTTTGTGAATTAATGCCAATATTGGCCGACACGGGTGCGATGTTTTTGACCGGAATGAAATACTTCAAAAAAGCACCAAAACATGATTTTAGGACATATTTGAGTGTATTGGGTGCGTTCGTGGCAAAAACTCACTTCGTGATTCGCGCGGCGTGTCAATTAATGCCAATATTGGCCGACATGGGTGCGATGTTTTTGACTGGAATGAAATACTACAAAAAAGCACCAAAACATGATTTTAGGACATATTGGAGTGTATTGGGTGCGTTCGTGGCAAAAACTCACTTCGTGATTCGTGCGGCGTGTCAATTAATGCCAATATTGGCCGACACGGGTGCGATGTTTTTGACCGGAATGAAATACTTCAAAAAAGCACCAAAACATGATTTTAGGACATATTGGAGTTTATTGGGTGCGTTCGTGGCAAAAACTCACTTCGTGATTCGCGCGGCGAACCTTTGTCAATTATTGCCAATATTTGCCGACACGGGTCCGATGTTTTTGACTGGCCTGAAAAAGTTCAAAAAGCACCAAAACATGATTTATGGACATATTGGAGTGTATTGGGTGCGTTCCTGGCAAAAACTGACTTCGTGATACACGCGGCGTACTTTTGTGAATTAATGCCAATTTTATCCGGCACGGGTGCGATGTTTTTGACCAGCGTGAAATAGTTCAAAAAGCACCAAAACATGATTTTTGGACATATTGGAGTGTATTGGGTGTGTTCGTGGCAAAAACTCACTTCGTGATTCGCGCGGCGAACCTTTGTCAATTATTGCCAATATTTGCCGACACGGGTCCGATGTTTTTGACTGGCCTGAAAAAGTTCAAAAAGCACCAAAACATGATTTTAGGACATATTGGAGTTTATTGGGTGCGTTCGTGGCAAAAACTCACTTCGTGATTCGCGCGGCGAACTTTTGTCAATTAATGCCAATATTGGCCGACACGGGTGCGATGTTTTTGACCGGAATGAAATACTACAAAAAAGCACCAAAACATGATTTTAGGACATATTGCAGTGTATTGGGTGCGTTCGTGGCAAAAACTCACTTCGTGATTCGCGCGGCGTGTCAATTAATGCCAATATTGGCCGACACGGGTGCGATGTTTTTGACCGGAATGAAATACTTCAAAAAAGCACAAAAACATGATTTTAGGACATATTCGAGTGTATTGGGAGCGTTCGTGGCAAAAACTCACTTCGTGATTCGCGCGGCGAACTTTTGTCAATTAATGCCAATATTGGCCAACACGGGTGCGATGTTTTTGACCGGAATGAAATACTTCAAAAAAGCACCAAAACATGATTTTAGGACATATTGGAGTTTATTGGGTGCGTTCGTGGCAAAAACTCACTTCGTGATTCGCGCGGCGAACCTTTGTCAATTATTGCCAATATTTGCCGACACGGGTCCGATGTTTTTGACTGGCCTGAAAAAGTTCAAAAAGCACCAAAACATGATTTATGGACATATTGGAGTGTATTGGGTGCGTTCCTGGCAAAAACTGACCTCGTGATACACGCGGCGTACTTTTGTGAATTAATGCCAATTTTATCCGGCATGGGTGCGATGTTTTTGACCAGCGTGAAATAGTTCAAAAAGCACCAAAACATGATTTTTGGACATATTGGAGTGTATTGGGTGTGTTCGTGGCAAAAACTCACTTCGTGATTCGCGCGGCGAACTTTTGTCAATTAATGCCAAAATTGGCCAACACGTGTGCGATGTTTTTGACCGGAATAAAATAGTTTAAAAACTGACCAAAACATGATTTTAGAACATATTGGAGTGTATTGGGTGCGTTCGTGGCAAAAACACACTTCGTGATTCGCGCGGCGAACCTTTGTCAATTATTGCCAATATTTGCCGACACGGGTCCGATGTTTTTGACTGGCCTGAAAAAGTTCAAAAAGCACCAAAACATGATTTTAGGACATATTGGAGTTTATTGGGTGCGTTCGTGGCAAAAACTCACTTCGTGATTCGCGCGGCGAACCTTTGTCAATTAATGCCAAAATTGGCCAACACGTGTGCGATGTTTTTAACCGGAATAAAATAGTTTAAAAACTGACCAAAACATGATTTTAGAACATATTGGAGTGTATTGGGTGCGTTCGTGGCAAAAACACACTTCGTGATTCGCGCGGCGAACTTTTGTCAATTAATGCCAATATTGGCCGACACGGGTGCGATGTTTTTGACCGGAATGAAATACTACAAAAAAGCACCAAAACATGATTTTAGGACATATTGCAGTGTATTGGGTGCGTTCGTGGCAAAAACTCACTTCGTGATTCGCGCGGCGTGTCAATTAATGCCAATATTGGCCGACACGGGTGCGATGTTTTTGACCGGAATGAAATACTTCAAAAAAGCACAAAAACATGATTTTAGGACATATTCGAGTGTATTGGGAGCGTTCGTGGCAAAAACTCACTTCGTGATTCGCGCGGCGAACTTTTGTCAATTAATGCCAATATTGGCCAACACGGGTGCGATGTTTTTGACCGGAATGAAATACTTCAAAAAAGCACCAAAACATGATTTTAGGACATATTGGAGTTTATTGGGTGCGTTCGTGGCAAAAACTCACTTCGTGATTCGCACGGCGAACCTTTGTCAATTATTGCCAATATTTGCCGACACGGGTCCGATGTTTTTGACTGGCCTGAAAAAGTTCAAAAAGCACCAAAACATGATTTATGGACATATTGGAGTGTATTGGGTGCGTTCCTGGCAAAAACTGACCTCGTGATACACGCGGCGTACTTTTGTGAATTAATGCCAATTTTATCCGGCACGGGTGCGATGTTTTTGACCAGCGTGAAATAGTTCAAAAAGCACCAAAACATGATTTTTGGACATATTGGAGTGTATTGGGTGTGTTCGTGGCAAAAACTCACTTCGTGATTCGCGCGGCGAACTTTTGTCAATTAATGCCAAAATTGGCCAACACGTGTGCGATGTTTTTGACCGGAATAAAATAGTTTAAAAACTGACCAAAACATGATTTTAGAACATATTGGAGTGTATTGGGTGCGTTCGTGGCAAAAACACACTTCGTGATTCGCGCGGCGAACCTTTGTCAATTATTGCCAATATTTGCCGACACGGGTCCGATGTTTTTGACTGGCCTGAAAAAGTTCAAAAAGCACCAAAACATGATTTTAGGACATATTGGAGTTTATTGGGTGCGTTCGTGGCAAAAACTCACTTCGTGATTCGCGCGGCGAACCTTTGTCAATTAATGCCAAAATTGGCCAACACGTGTGCGATGTTTTTAACCGGAATAAAATAGTTTAAAAACTGACCAAAACATGATTTTAGAACATATTGGAGTGTATTGGGTGCGTTCGTGGCAAAAACACACTTCGTGATTCGCGCGGCGAACTTTTGTCAATTAATGCCAATATTGGCCGACACGGGTGCGATGTTTTTGACCGGAATGAAATACTACAAAAAAGCACCAAAACATGATTTTAGGACATATTGCAGTGTATTGGGTGCGTTCGTGGCAAAAACTCACTTCGTGATTCGCGCGGCGTGTCAATTAATGCCAATATTGGCCGACACGGGTGCGATGTTTTTGACCGGAATGAAATACTTCAAAAAAGCACAAAAACATGATTTTAGGACATATTCGAGTGTATTGGGAGCGTTCGTGGCAAAAACTCACTTCGTGATTCGCGCGGCGAACTTTTGTCAATTAATGCCAATATTGGCCAACACGGGTGCGATGTTTTTGACCGGAATGAAATACTTCAAAAAAGCACCAAAACATGATTTTAGGACATATTGGAGTTTATTGGGTGCGTTCGTGGCAAAAACTCACTTCGTGATTCGCGCGGCGAACCTTTGTCAATTATTGCCAATATTTGCCGACACGGGTCCGATGTTTTTGACTGGCCTGAAAAAGTTCAAAAAGCACCAAAACATGATTTATGGACATATTGGAGTGTATTGGGTGCGTTCCTGGCAAAAACTGACCTCGTGATACACGCGGCGTACTTTTGTGAATTAATGCCAATTTTATCCGGCACGGGTGCGATGTTTTTGACCAGCGTGAAATAGTTCAAAAAGCACCAAAACATGATTTTTGGACATATTGGAGTGTATTGGGTGTGTTCGTGGCAAAAACTCACTTCGTGATTCGCGCGGCGAACTTTTGTCAATTAATGCCAAAATTGGCCAACACGTGTGCGATGTTTTTGACCGGAATAAAATAGTTTAAAAACTGACCAAAACATGATTTTAGAACATATTGGAGTGTATTGGGTGCGTTCGTGGCAAAAACACACTTCGTGATTCGCGCGGCGAACTTTTGTCAATTAATGCCAATATTGGCCGAAACGGGTCCGATGTTTTTGACCGGAATGAAATACTACAAAAAAGCACCAAAACATGATTTTAGGACATATTGCAGTGTATTGGGTGCGTTCGTGGCAAAAACTCACTTCGTGATTCGCGCGGCGTGTCAATTAATGCCAATATTGGCTGACACGGGTGCGATGTTTTTGACCGGAATGAAATACTTCAAAAAAGCACCAAAACATAATTTTAGGACATATTGGAGTTTATTGGGTGCGTTCGTGGCAAAAACTCACTTCGTGATTCGCGCGGCGAACCTTTGTCAATTATTGCCAATATTTGCCGACACGGGTCCGATGTTTTTGACGGGCATGAAAAAGTTCAAAAAGCACCAAAACATGATTTATGGACATATTGGAGTGTATTGGGTGCGTTCGTGGCAAAAACTGACTTCGTGATACACGCGGCGAACTTTTGTGAATTAATGCCAATTTTATCCGGCGCGGGTGCGATGTTTTTGACCAGCGTGAAATAGTTCAAAAAGCACCAAAACATGATTTTTGGACATATTGGAGTGTATTGGGTGTGTTCGTGGCAAAAAGTCACTTCGTGATTCGCGCGGCGAACTTTTGTCAATTAATGCCTATATTGGCCGACACGGGTGCGATGTTTTTGACCGGAATGAAATACTTCAAAAAAGCACCAAAACATGATTTTAGGACATATTGGAGTGTACTGGGTGCGTTCGTGGCAAAAACTCACTTCGTGATTCGCGCGGCGTGTCAATTAATGCCAATATTGGCCGACACGGGTGCGATGTTTTTGACCGGAATGAAATACTTCAAAAAAGCACCAAAACATGATTTTAGGACATATTGGAGTGTATTGGGTGCGTTCGTGGCAAAAACTCACTTCGTGATTCGCGCGGCGAACCTTTGTCAATTATTGCCAATATTTGCCGACACGGGTCCGATGTTTTTGACTGGCCTGAAAAAGTTCAAAAAGCACCAAAACATGATTTTAGGACATATTGGAGTTTATTGGGTGCGTTCGTGGCAAAAACTCACTTCGTGATTCGCGCGGCGAACCTTTATCAATTATTGCCAATATTTGCCGACACGGGTCCGATGTTTTTGACCGGAATGAAAAAGTTCAAAAAGCACCAAAACATGATTTTTGGACATATTGGAGTGTATTGGGTGCGATCGTGGCAAAAATTGACTTCGTGATACACGCGGCGAACTTTTGTGAATTAATGCCAATTTTATCCGGCACGGGTGCGATGTTTTTGACCGGCGTGAAATAGTTCAAAAAGCACCAAAACATTTTTTTTGGACATATTGGAGTGTATTGGGTGTGTTCGTGGCAAAAACTCACTTTGTGATTCGCGCGGCGAACTCTTGTCAATTAATGCCAAAATTGGCCAACACGGGTGCGATGTTTTTGACCGGAATAAAATAGTTTAAAAACTCACCAAAACATGATTTTAGGACATATTGGAGTGTATTGGGTGCGTTCGTGGCAAAAAGTCACTTCGTGATTCGCGCGGCGAACTTTTGTCAATTAATGCCAATATTGGCCGACACGGGTGCGATGTTTTTGACCGGAATGAAATACTTCAAAAAAGCACCAAAACATGATTTTAGGACATATTGGAGTGTACCGGGTGCGTTCGTGGCAAAAACTCACTTCGTGATTCGCGCGGCGTGTCAATTAATGCCAATATTGGCCGACACGGGTGCGATGTTTTTGACCGGAATTAAATACTTCAAAAAAGCACCAAAACATGATTTTAGGACATATTGGAGTGTATTGGGTGCGTTCGTGGCAAAAACTCACTTCGCGATTCGCGCGGCGACCTTTTGTCAATTAATGCAAATATTGGCTGACACGGGTGCGATGTTTTTAACCGGAATGAAATACTTCAAAAAAGCACCATAACATGATTTTAGGACATATTGGAGTTTATTGGGTGCGTTCGTGGCAAAAACTCACTTCGTGATTCGCGCGGCGAACCTTTGTCAATTATTGCCAATATTTGCCGACACGGGTCCGATGTTTTTGACCGGAATGAAAAAGTTCAAAAAGCACCAAAACATGATTTTTGGACATATTGGAGTGTATTGGGTGCGATCGTGGCAAAAACTGACTTCGTGATACACGCGGCGAACTTTTGTGAATTAATGCCAATTTTATCCGGCACGGGTGCGATGTTTTTGACCGGCGTGAAATAGTTCAAAAAGCACCAAAACATGATTTTTGGACATATTGGAGTGTATTGGGTGTGTTCGTGGCAAAAACACACTTCGTGATTCGCGCGGCGAACTTTTGTCAATTAATGCCAAAATTGGCCAACACAGGTGCGATGTTTTTGACCGGAATAAAATAGTTTAAAAACTCACCAAAACATGATTTTAGGACATATTGGAGTGTATTGGGTGCGTTCGTGGCAAAAACTCACTTCGTGATTCGCGCGGCGAACTTTTGTCAATTAATGCCAATATTGGCCGACACGGGTGCGATGTTTTTGACCGGAATGAAATACTTCAAAAAAGCACCAAAACATGATTTTAGGACATATTGGAGTGTATTGGGTGCGTTCGTGGCAAAAACTCACTTCGTGATTCGCGCGGCGAACTTTTGTCAATTAATGCAAATATTGGCCGACACGGGTGCGATGTTTTTGACCGGAATGAAATACTTCAAAAAAGCACCAAAACATGATTTTAGGACATATTGGAGTTTATTGGGTGCGTTCGTGGCAAAAACTCACTTCGTGATTCGCGCGGCGAACCTTTGTCAATTATTGCCAATATTTGCCGACACGGGTCCGATGTTTTTGACCGGAATGAAAAAGTTCAAAAAGCACCAAAACATGATTTTTTGACATATTGGAGTGTATTGTGTGCGATCGTGGCAAAAACTGACCTCGTGATACACGCGGCGAACTTTTGTGAATTAATGCCAATTTTATCCGGCACGGGTGCGATGTTTTTGACCGGCGTGAAATAGTTCAAAAAGCACCAAAACATGATTTTTGGACATATTGGAGTGTATTGGGTGTGTTCGTGGCAAAAACTCACTTCGTGATTCGCGCGGCGAACTTTTGTCAATTAATGCCAAAATTCGCCAACACGTGTGCGATGTTTTTGACCGGAATAAAATAGTTTAAAACCTCACCAAAACATGATTTTAGAACATATTGGAGTGTATTGGGTGCGTTCGTGGCAAAAACACACTTCGTGATTCGCGCGGCGAACTTTTGTCAATTAATGCCAATATTGGCCGAAACGGGTGCGATGTTTTTGACCGGAATGAAATACTACAAAAAAGCACCAAAACATGATTTTAGGACATATTGCAGTGTATTGGGTGCGTTCGTGGCAAAAACTCACTTCGTGATTCGCGCGGCGTGTCAATTAATGCCAATATTGGCTGACACGGGTGCGATGTTTTTGACCGGAATGAAATACTTCAAAAAAGCACCAAAACATAATTTTAGGACATATTGGAGTTTATTGGGTGCGTTCGTGGCAAAAACTCACTTCGTGATTCGCGCGGCGAACCTTTGTCAATTATTGCCAATATTTGCCGACACGGGTCCGATGTTTTTGACCGGAATGAAAAAGTTCAAAAAGCACAAAAACATGATTTATGGACATATTGGAGTGTATTGGGTGCGTTCGTGGCAAAAACTGACTTCGTGATACACGCGGCGAACTTTTGTGAATTAATGCCAATTTTATCCGGCGCGGGTGCGATGTTTTTGACCAGCGTGAAATAGTTCAAAAAGCACCAAAACATGATTTTTGGACATATTGGAGTGTATTGGGTGTGTTCGTGGCAAAAACTCACTTCGTGATTCGCGCGGCGAACTTTTGTCAATTAATGCCAAAATTGGCCAACACGTGTGCGATGTTTTTGACCGGAATAAAATAGTTTAAAAACTCACCAAAACATGATTTTAGGACATATTGGAGTGTATTGGGTGCGTTCGTGGCAAAAACTCACTTCGTGATTCGCGCGGCGAACCTTTGTCAATTATTGCCAATATTTGCCGACACGGGTCCGATGTTTTTGACCGGAATGAAAAAGTTCAAAAAGCACAAAAACATGATTTTTGGACATATTGGAGTGTATTGGTTGCGATCGTGGCAAAAACTGACTTCGTGATACACGCGGCGAACTTTTGTGAATTAATGCCAATTTTATCCGGCACGGGTGCGATGTTTTTGACCAGCGTGAAATAGTTCAAAAAGCACCAAAACATGATTTTTGGACATATTGGAGTGTATTGGGTGTGTTCGTGGCAAAAACTCACTTCGTGATTCGCGCGGCGAACTTTTGTCAATTAATGCCAAAATTGGCCAACACGTGTGCGATGTTTTTGACCGGAATAAAATAGTTTAAAAACTCACCAAAACATGATTTTAGGACATATTGGAGTGTATTGGGTGCGTTCGTGGCAAAAAGTCACTTCGTGATTCGCGCGGCGAACTTTTGTCAATTAATGCCAATATTGGCCGACACGGGTGCGATGTTTTTGACCGGAATGAAATACTTCAAAAAAGCACCAAAACATGATTTTAGGACATGATTTTAGGACATATTGGGTGCGTTCGTGGCAAAAACTCACTTCGTGATTCGCGCGGCGAACTTTTGTCAATTAATGCAAATATTGGCCGACACGGGTGCGATGTTTTTGACCGGAATGAAATACTTCAAAAAAGTACCAAAACATGATTTTAGGACATATTGGAGTGTATTGGGTGCGTTCGTGGCAAAAACTCACTTCGTGATTCGCGCGGCGAACTTTTGTCAATTAATGCAAATATTGGCCGACACGGGTGCGATGTTTTTGACCGGAATGAAATACTTCAAAAAAGCACCAAAACATGATTTTAGGACATATTGGAGTGTATTGGGTGCGTTCGTGGCAAAAACTCACTTCGTGATTCGCGCGGCGAACTTTTGTCAATTAATGCAAATATTGGCCGACACGGGTGCGATGTTTTTGACCGGAATGAAATACTTCAAAAAAGCACCAAAACATGATTTTAGGACATATTGGAGTTTATTGGGTGCGTTCGTGGCAAAAACTCACTTCGTGATTCGCGCGGCGAACCTTTGTCAATTATTGCCAATATTTGCCGACACGGGTCCGATGTTTTTGACCGGAATGAAAAAGTTCAAAAAGCACCAAAACATGATTTTTTGACATATTGGAGTGTATTGTGTGCGATCGTGGCAAAAACTGACCTCGTGATACACGCGGCGAACTTTTGTGAATTAATGCCAATTTTATCCGGCACGGGTGCGATGTTTTTGACCGGCGTGAAATAGTTCAAAAAGCACCAAAACATGATTTTTGGACATATTGGAGTGTATTGGGTGTGTTCGTGGCAAAAACTCACTTCGTGATTCGCGCGGCGAACTTTTGTCAATTAATGCCAAAATTCGCCAACACGTGTGCGATGTTTTTGACCGGAATAAAATAGTTTAAAACCTCACCAAAACATGATTTTAGAACATATTGGAGTGTATTGGGTGCGTTCGTGGCAAAAACACACTTCGTGATTCGCGCGGCGAACTTTTGTCAATTAATGCCAATATTGGCCGAAACGGGTGCGATGTTTTTGACCGGAATGAAATACTACAAAAAAGCACCAAAACATGATTTTAGGACATATTGCAGTGTATTGGGTGCGTTCGTGGCAAAAACTCACTTCGTGATTCGCGCGGCGTGTCAATTAATGCCAATATTGGCTGACACGGGTGCGATGTTTTTGACCGGAATGAAATACTTCAAAAAAGCACCAAAACATAATTTTAGGACATATTGGAGTTTATTGGGTGCGTTCGTGGCAAAAACTCACTTCGTGATTCGCGCGGCGAACCTTTGTCAATTATTGCCAATATTTGCCGACACGGGTCCGATGTTTTTGACCGGAATGAAAAAGTTCAAAAAGCACAAAAACATGATTTATGGACATATTGGAGTGTATTGGGTGCGTTCGTGGCAAAAACTGACTTCGTGATACACGCGGCGAACTTTTGTGAATTAATGCCAATTTTATCCGGCGCGGGTGCGATGTTTTTGACCAGCGTGAAATAGTTCAAAAAGCACCAAAACATGATTTTTGGACATATTGGAGTGTATTGGGTGTGTTCGTGGCAAAAACTCACTTCGTGATTCGCGCGGCGAACTTTTGTCAATTAATGCCAAAATTGGCCAACACGTGTGCGATGTTTTTGACCGGAATAAAATAGTTTAAAAACTCACCAAAACATGATTTTAGGACATATTGGAGTGTATTGGGTGCGTTCGTGGCAAAAACTCACTTCGTGATTCGCGCGGCGAACCTTTGTCAATTATTGCCAATATTTGCCGACACGGGTCCGATGTTTTTGACCGGAATGAAAAAGTTCAAAAAGCACAAAAACATGATTTTTGGACATATTGGAGTGTATTGGTTGCGATCGTGGCAAAAACTGACTTCGTGATACACGCGGCGAACTTTTGTGAATTAATGCCAATTTTATCCGGCACGGGTGCGATGTTTTTGACCAGCGTGAAATAGTTCAAAAAGCACCAAAACATGATTTTTGGACATATTGGAGTGTATTGGGTGTGTTCGTGGCAAAAACTCACTTCGTGATTCGCGCGGCGAACTTTTGTCAATTAATGCCAAAATTGGCCAACACGTGTGCGATGTTTTTGACCGGAATAAAATAGTTTAAAAACTCACCAAAACATGATTTTAGGACATATTGGAGTGTATTGGGTGCGTTCGTGGCAAAAAGTCACTTCGTGATTCGCGCGGCGAACTTTTGTCAATTAATGCCAATATTGGCCGACACGGGTGCGATGTTTTTGACCGGAATGAAATACTTCAAAAAAGCACCAAAACATGATTTTAGGACATGATTTTAGGACATATTGGGTGCGTTCGTGGCAAAAACTCACTTCGTGATTCGCGCGGCGAACTTTTGTCAATTAATGCAAATATTGGCCGACACGGGTGCGATGTTTTTGACCGGAATGAAATACTTCAAAAAAGTACCAAAACATGATTTTAGGACATATTGGAGTGTATTGGGTGCGTTCGTGGCAAAAACTCACTTCGTGATTCGCGCGGCGAACTTTTGTCAATTAATGCAAATATTGGCCGACACGGGTGCGATGTTTTTGACCGGAATGAAATACTTCAAAAAAGCACCAAAACATGATTTTAGGACATATTGGAGTGTATTGGGTGCGTTCGTGGCAAAAACTCACTTCGTGATTCGCGCGGCGAACTTTTGTCAATTAATGCAAATATTGGCCGACACGGGTGCGATGTTTTTGACCGGAATGAAATACTTCAAAAAAGCACCAAAACATGATTTTAGGACATATTGGAGTTTATTGGGTGCGTTCGTGGCAAAAACTCACTTCGTGATTCGCGCGGCGAACCTTTGTCAATTATTGCCAATATTTGCCGACACGGGTCCGATGTTTTTGACCGGAATGAAAAAGTTCAAAAAGCACCAAAACATGATTTTTTGACATATTGGAGTGTATTGTGTGCGATCGTGGCAAAAACTGACCTCGTGATACACGCGGCGAACTTTTGTGAATTAATGCCAATTTTATCCGGCACGGGTGCGATGTTTTTGACCGGCGTGAAATAGTTCAAAAAGCACCAAAACATGATTTTTGGACATATTGGAGTGTATAGGGTGTGTTCGTGGCAAAAACTCACTTCGTGATTCGCGCGGCGAACTTTTGTCAATTAATGCCAAAATTCGCCAACACGTGTGCGATGTTTTTGACCGGAATAAAATAGTTTAAAAACTCACCAAAACATGATTTTAGAACATATTGGAGTGTATTGGGTGCGTTCGTGGCAAAAACACACTTCGTGATTCGCGCGGCGAACTTTTGTCAAT
Organism: Oryza glumipatula; assembly: GCA_000576495.2. NCBI lineage: Eukaryota > Viridiplantae > Streptophyta > Magnoliopsida > Poales > Poaceae > Oryza > Oryza glumipatula. Next base: position 33,194 of record ALNU03000030.1, read on the forward strand.
TAATGCCAATATTGGCCGAAACGGGTGCGATGTTTTTGACCGGAATGAAATACTACAAAAAAGCACCAAAACATGATTTTAGGACATATTGCAGTGTATTGGGTGCGTTCGTGGCAAAAACTCACTTCGTGATTCGCGCGGCGTGTCAATTAATGCCAACATTGGCTGACACGGGTGCGATGTTTTTGACCGGAATGAAATACTTCAAAAAAGCACCAAAACATAATTTTAGGACATATTGGAGTTTATTGGGTGCGTTCGTGGCAAAAACTCACTTCGTGATTCGCGCGGCGAACCTTTGTCAATTATTGCCAATATTTGCCGACACAGGTCCGATGTTTTTGACGGGCATGAAAAAGTTCAAAAAGCACAAAAACATGATTTATGGACATATTGGAGTGTATTGGGTGCGTTCGTGGCAAAAACTGACTTCGTGATACACGCGGCGAACTTTTGTGAATTAATGCCAATTTTATCCGGCGCGGGTGCGATGTTTTTGACCAGCGTGAAATAGTTCAAAAAGCACCAAAACATGATTTTTGGACATATTGGAGTGTATTGGGTGTGTTCGTGGCAAAAACTCACTTCGTGATTCGCGCGGCGAACTTTTGTCAATTAATGCCAAAATTGGCCAACACGTGTGCGATGTTTTTGACCGGAATAAAATAGTTTAAAAACTCACCAAAACATGATTTTAGGACATATTGGAGTGTATTGGGTGCGTTCGTGGCAAAAAGTCACTTCGTGATTCGCGCGGCGAACTTTTGTCAATTAATGCCAATATTGGCCGACACGGGTGCGATGTTTTTGACCGGAATGAAATACTTCAAAAAAGCACCAAAACATGATTTTAGGACATGATTTTAGGACATATTGGGTGCGTTCGTGGCAAAAACTCACTTCGTGATTCGCGCGGCGAACTTTTGTCAATTAATGCAAATATTGGCCGACACGGGTGCGATGTTTTTGACCGGAATGAAATACTTCAAAAAAGTACCAAAACATGATTTTAGGACATATTGGAGTGTATTGGGTGCGTTCGTGGCAAAAACTCACTTCGTGATTCGCGCGGCGAACTTTTGTCAATTAATGCAAATATTGGCCGACACGGGTGCGATGTTTTTGACCGGAATGAAATACTTCAAAAAAGCACCAAAACATGATTTTAGGACATATTGGAGTGTATTGGGTGCGTTCGTGGCAAAAACTCACTTCGTGATTCGCGCGGCGAACTTTTGTCAATTAATGCAAATATTGGCCGACACGGGTGCGATGTTTTTGACCGGAATGAAATACTTCAAAAAAGCACCAAAACATGATTTTAGGACATATTGGAGTGTATTGGGTGCGTTCGTGGCAAAAACTCACTTCGTGATTCGCGCGGCGAACTTTTGTCAATTAATGCAAATATTGGCCGACACGGGTGCGATGTTTTTGACCGGAATGAAATACTTCAAAAAAGCACCAAAACATGATTTTAGGACATATTGGAGTTTATTGGGTGCGTTCGTGGCAAAAACTCACTTCGTGATTCGCGCGGCGAACCTTTGTCAATTATTGCCAATATTTGCCGACACGGGTCCGATGTTTTTGACCGGAATGAAAAAGTTCAAAAAGCACCAAAACATGATTTTTTGACATATTGGAGTGTATTGTGTGCGATCGTGGCAAAAACTGACCTCGTGATACACGCGGCGAACTTTTGTGAATTAATGCCAATTTTATCCGGCACGGGTGCGATGTTTTTGACCGGCGTGAAATAGTTCAAAAAGCACCAAAACATGATTTTTGGACATATTGGAGTGTATTGGGTGTGTTCGTGGCAAAAACTCACTTCGTGATTCGCGCGGCGAACTTTTGTCAATTAATGCCAAAATTCGCCAACACGTGTGCGATGTTTTTGACCGGAATAAAATAGTTTAAAAACTCACCAAAACATGATTTTAGAACATATTGGAGTGTATTGGGTGCGTTCGTGGCAAAAACACACTTCGTGATTCGCGCGGCGAACTTTTGTCAATTAATGCCAATATTGGCCGAAACGGGTGCGATGTTTTTGACCGGAATGAAATACTACAAAAAAGCACCAAAACATGATTTTAGGACATATTGCAGTGTATTGGGTGCGTTCGTGGCAAAAACTCACTTCGTGATTCGCGCGGCGTGTCAATTAATGCCAATATTGGCTGACACGGGTGCGATGTTTTTGACCGGAATGAAATACTTCAAAAAAGCACCAAAACATAATTTTAGGACATATTGGAGTTTATTGGGTGCGTTCGTGGCAAAAACTCACTTCGTGATTCGCGCGGCGAACCTTTGTCAATTATTGCCAATATTTGCCGACACAGGTCCGATGTTTTTGACGGGCATGAAAAAGTTCAAAAAGCACCAAAACATGATTTATGGACATATTGGAGTGTATTGGGTGCGTTCGTGGCAAAAACTGACTTCGTGATACACGCGGCGAACTTTTGTGAATTAATGCCAATTTTATCCGGCGCGGGTGCGATGTTTTTGACCAGCGTGAAATAGTTCAAAAAGCACCAAAACATGATTTTTGGACATATTGGAGTGTATTGGGTGTGTTCGTGGCAAAAACTCACTTCGTGATTCGCGCGGCGAACTTTTGTCAATTAATGCCAAAATTGGCCAACACGTGTGCGATGTTTTTGACCGGAATAAAATAGTTTAAAAACTCACCAAAACATGATTTTAGGACATATTGGAGTGTATTGGGTGCGTTCGTGGCAAAAACTCACTTCGTGATTCGCGCGGCGAACTTTTGTCAATTAATGCCAATATTGGCCGACACGGGTGCGATGTTTTTGACCGGAATGAAATACTTCAAAAAAGCACCAAAACATGATTTTAGGACATATTGGAGTGTATTGGGTGCGTTCGTGGCAAAAACTCACTTCGTGATTCGCGCGGCGAACCTTTGTCAATTATTGCCAATATTTGCCGACACGGGTCCGATGTTTTTGACTGGCCTGAAAAAGTTCAAAAAGCACCAAAACATGATTTTAGGACATATTGGAGTTTATTGGGTGCGTTCGTGGCAAAAACTCACTTCGTGATTCGTGCGGCGAACCTTTATCAATTATTGCCAATATTTGCCGACACGGGTCCGATGTTTTTGACCGGAATGAAAAAGTTCAAAAAGCACCAAAACATGATTTTTGGACATATTGGAGTGTATTGGGTGCGATCGTGGCAAAAACTGACTTCGTGATACACGCGGCGAACTTTTGTGAATTAATGCCAATTTTATCCGGCACGGGTGCGATGTTTTTGACCGGCGTGAAATAGTTCAAAAAGCACCAAAACATGATTTTTGGACATATTGGAGTGTATTGGGTGTGTTCGTGGCAAAAACTCACTTTGTGATTCGCGCGGCGAACTTTTGTCAATTAATGCCAAAATTGGCCAACACGGGTGCGATGTTTTTGACCGGAATAAAATAGTTTAAAAACTCACCAAAACATGATTTTAGGACATATTGGAGTGTATTGGGTGCGTTCGTGGCAAAAACTGACTTCGTGATACACGCGGCGAACTTTTGTGAATTAATGCCAATTTTATCCGGCGCGGGTGCGATGTTTTTGACCAGCGTGAAATAGTTCAAAAAGCACCAAAACATGATTTTTGGACATATTGGAGTGTATTGGGTGTGTTCGTGGCAAAAACTCACTTCGTGATTCGCGCGGCGAACTTTTGTCAATTAATGCCAAAATTGGCCAACACGTGTGCGATGTTTTTGACCGGAATAAAATAGTTTAAAAACTCACCAAAACATGATTTTAGGACATATTGGAGTGTATTGGGTGCGTTCGTGGCAAAAAGTCACTTCGTGATTCGCGCGGCGAACTTTTGTCAATTAATGCCAATATTGGCCGACACGGGTGCGATGTTTTTGACCGGAATGAAATACTTCAAAAAAGCACCAAAACATGATTTTAGGACATGATTTTAGGACATATTGGGTGCGTTCGTGGCAAAAACTCACTTCGTGATTCGCGCGGCGAACTTTTGTCAATTAATGCAAATATTGGCCGACACGGGTGCGATGTTTTTGACCGGAATGAAATACTTCAAAAAAGTACCAAAACATGATTTTAGGACATATTGGAGTGTATTGGGTGCGTTCGTGGCAAAAACTCACTTCGTGATTCGCGCGGCGAACTTTTGTCAATTAATGCAAATATTGGCCGACACGGGTGCGATGTTTTTGACCGGAATGAAATACTTCAAAAAAGCACCAAAACATGATTTTAGGACATATTGGAGTGTATTGGGTGCGTTCGTGGCAAAAACTCACTTCGTGATTCGCGCGGCGAACTTTTGTCAATTAATGCAAATATTGGCCGACACGGGTGCGATGTTTTTGACCGGAATGAAATACTTCAAAAAAGCACCAAAACATGATTTTAGGACATATTGGAGTTTATTGGGTGCGTTCGTGGCAAAAACTCACTTCGTGATTCGCGCGGCGAACCTTTGTCAATTATTGCCAATATTTGCCGACACGGGTCCGATGTTTTTGACCGGAATGAAAAAGTTCAAAAAGCACCAAAACATGATTTTTTGACATATTGGAGTGTATTGTGTGCGATCGTGGCAAAAACTGACCTCGTGATACACGCGGCGAACTTTTGTGAATTAATGCCAATTTTATCCGGCACGGGTGCGATGTTTTTGACCGGCGTGAAATAGTTCAAAAAGCACCAAAACATGATTTTTGGACATATTGGAGTGTATTGGGTGTGTTCGTGGCAAAAACTCACTTCGTGATTCGCGCGGCGAACTTTTGTCAATTAATGCCAAAATTCGCCAACACGTGTGCGATGTTTTTGACCGGAATAAAATAGTTTAAAAACTCACCAAAACATGATTTTAGAACATATTGGAGTGTATTGGGTGCGTTCGTGGCAAAAACACACTTCGTGATTCGCGCGGCGAACTTTTGTCAATTAATGCCAATATTGGCCGAAACGGGTGCGATGTTTTTGACCGGAATGAAATACTACAAAAAAGCACCAAAACATGATTTTAGGACATATTGCAGTGTATTGGGTGCGTTCGTGGCAAAAACTCACTTCGTGATTCGCGCGGCGTGTCAATTAATGCCAATATTGGCTGACACGGGTGCGATGTTTTTGACCGGAATGAAATACTTCAAAAAAGCACCAAAACATAATTTTAGGACATATTGGAGTTTATTGGGTGCGTTCGTGGCAAAAACTCACTTCGTGATTCGCGCGGCGAACCTTTGTCAATTATTGCCAATATTTGCCGACACAGGTCCGATGTTTTTGACGGGCATGAAAAAGTTCAAAAAGCACCAAAACATGATTTATGGACATATTGGAGTGTATTGGGTGCGTTCGTGGCAAAAACTGACTTCGTGATACACGCGGCGAACTTTTGTGAATTAATGCCAATTTTATCCGGCGCGGGTGCGATGTTTTTGACCAGCGTGAAATAGTTCAAAAAGCACCAAAACATGATTTTTGGACATATTGGAGTGTATTGGGTGTGTTCGTGGCAAAAACTCACTTCGTGATTCGCGCGGCGAACTTTTGTCAATTAATGCCAAAATTGGCCAACACGTGTGCGATGTTTTTGACCGGAATAAAATAGTTTAAAAACTCACCAAAACATGATTTTAGGACATATTGGAGTGTATTGGGTGCGTTCGTGGCAAAAACTCACTTCGTGATTCGCGCGGCGAACTTTTGTCAATTAATGCCAATATTGGCCGACACGGGTGCGATGTTTTTGACCGGAATGAAATACTTCAAAAAAGCACCAAAACATGATTTTAGGACATATTGGAGTGTATTGGGTGCGTTCGTGGCAAAAACTCACTTCGTGATTCGCGCGGCGAACCTTTGTCAATTATTGCCAATATTTGCCGACACGGGTCCGATGTTTTTGACTGGCCTGAAAAAGTTCAAAAAGCACCAAAACATGATTTTAGGACATATTGGAGTTTATTGGGTGCGTTCGTGGCAAAAACTCACTTCGTGATTCGTGCGGCGAACCTTTATCAATTATTGCCAATATTTGCCGACACGGGTCCGATGTTTTTGACCGGAATGAAAAAGTTCAAAAAGCACCAAAACATGATTTTTGGACATATTGGAGTGTATTGGGTGCGATCGTGGCAAAAACTGACTTCGTGATACACGCGGCGAACTTTTGTGAATTAATGCCAATTTTATCCGGCACGGGTGCGATGTTTTTGACCGGCGTGAAATAGTTCAAAAAGCACCAAAACATGATTTTTGGACATATTGGAGTGTATTGGGTGTGTTCGTGGCAAAAACTCACTTTGTGATTCGCGCGGCGAACTTTTGTCAATTAATGCCAAAATTGGCCAACACGGGTGCGATGTTTTTGACCGGAATAAAATAGTTTAAAAACTCACCAAAACATGATTTTAGGACATATTGGAGTGTATTGGGTGCGTTCGTGGCAAAAACTGACTTCGTGATACACGCGGCGAACTTTTGTGAATTAATGCCAATTTTATCCGGCGCGGGTGCGATGTTTTTGACCAGCGTGAAATAGTTCAAAAGCACCAAAACATGATTTTTGGACATATTGGAGTGTATTGGGTGTGTTCGTGGCAAAAACTCACTTCGTGATTCGCGCGGCGAACTTTTGTCAATTAATGCCAAAATTGGCCAACACGTGTGCGATGTTTTTGACCGGAATAAAATAGTTTAAAAACTCACCAAAACATGATTTTAGGACATATTGGAGTGTATTGGGTGCGTTCGTGGCAAAAAGTCACTTCGTGATTCGCGCGGCGAACTTTTGTCAATTAATGCCAATATTGGCCGACACGGGTGCGATGTTTTTGACCGGAATGAAATACTTCAAAAAAGCACCAAAACATGATTTTAGGACATGATTTTAGGACATATTGGGTGCGTTCGTGGCAAAAACTCACTTCGTGATTCGCGCGGCGAACTTTTGTCAATTAATGCAAATATTGGCCGACACGGGTGCGATGTTTTTGACCGGAATGAAATACTTCAAAAAAGTACCAAAACATGATTTTAGGACATATTGGAGTGTATTGGGTGCGTTCGTGGCAAAAACTCACTTCGTGATTCGCGCGGCGAACTTTTGTCAATTAATGCAAATATTGGCCGACACGGGTGCGATGTTTTTGACCGGAATGAAATACTTCAAAAAAGCACCAAAACATGATTTTAGGACATATTGGAGTGTATTGGGTGCGTTCGTGGCAAAAACTCACTTCGTGATTCGCGCGGCGAACTTTTGTCAATTAATGCAAATATTGGCCGACACGGGTGCGATGTTTTTGACCGGAATGAAATACTTCAAAAAAGCACCAAAACATGATTTTAGGACATATTGGAGTTTATTGGGTGCGTTCGTGGCAAAAACTCACTTCGTGATTCGCGCGGCGAACCTTTGTCAATTATTGCCAATATTTGCCGACACGGGTCCGATGTTTTTGACCGGAATGAAAAAGTTCAAAAAGCACCAAAACATGATTTTTTGACATATTGGAGTGTATTGTGTGCGATCGTGGCAAAAACTGACCTCGTGATACACGCGGCGAACTTTTGTGAATTAATGCCAATTTTATCCGGCACGGGTGCGATGTTTTTGACCGGCGTGAAATAGTTCAAAAAGCACCAAAACATGATTTTTGGACATATTGGAGTGTATTGGGTGTGTTCGTGGCAAAAACTCACTTCGTGATTCGCGCGGCGAACTTTTGTCAATTAATGCCAAAATTCGCCAACACGTGTGCGATGTTTTTGACCGGAATAAAATAGTTTAAAAACTCACCAAAACATGATTTTAGAACATATTGGAGTGTATTGGGTGCGTTCGTGGCAAAAACACACTTCGTGATTCGCGCGGCGAACTTTTGTCAATTAATGCCAATATTGGCCGAAACGGGTGCGATGTTTTTGACCGGAATGAAATACTACAAAAAAGCACCAAAACATGATTTTAGGACATATTGCAGTGTATTGGGTGCGTTCGTGGCAAAAACTCACTTCGTGATTCGCGCGGCGTGTCAATTAATGCCAATATTGGCTGACACGGGTGCGATGTTTTTGACCGGAATGAAATACTTCAAAAAAGCACCAAAACATAATTTTAGGACATATTGGAGTTTATTGGGTGCGTTCGTGGCAAAAACTCACTTCGTGATTCGCGCGGCGAACCTTTGTCAATTATTGCCAATATTTGCCGACACAGGTCCGATGTTTTTGACGGGCATGAAAAAGTTCAAAAAGCACCAAAACATGATTTATGGACATATTGGAGTGTATTGGGTGCGTTCGTGGCAAAAACTGACTTCGTGATACACGCGGCGAACTTTTGTGAATTAATGCCAATTTTATCCGGCGCGGGTGCGATGTTTTTGACCAGCGTGAAATAGTTCAAAAAGCACCAAAACATGATTTTTGGACATATTGGAGTGTATTGGGTGTGTTCGTGGCAAAAACTCACTTCGTGATTCGCGCGGCGAACTTTTGTCAATTAATGCCAAAATTGGCCAACACGTGTGCGATGTTTTTGACCGGAATAAAATAGTTTAAAAAACTCACCAAAACATGATTTTAGGACATATTGGAGTGTATTGGGTGCGTTAGTGGCAAAAACTCACTTCGTGATTCGCGCGGCGAACTTTTGTCAATTAATGCCAATATTGGCCGACACGGGTGCGATGTTTTTGACCGGAATGAAATACTTCAAAAAAGCACCAAAACATGATTTTAGGACATATTGGAGTGTATTGGGTGCGTTCGTGGCAAAAACTCACTTCGTGATTCGCGCGGCGAACCTTTGTCAATTATTGCCAATATTTGCCGACACGGGTCCGATGTTTTTGACTGGCCTGAAAAAGTTCAAAAAGCACCAAAACATGATTTTAGGACATATTGGAGTTTATTGGGTGCGTTCGTGGCAAAAACTCACTTCGTGATTCGTGCGGCGAACCTTTATCAATTATTGCCAATATTTGCCGACACGGGTCCGATGTTTTTGACCGGAATGAAAAAGTTCAAAAAGCACCAAAACATGATTTTTGGACATATTGGAGTGTATTGGGTGCGATCGTGGCAAAAACTGACTTCGTGATACACGCGGCGAACTTTTGTGAATTAATGCCAATTTTATCTGGCACGGGTGCGATGTTTTTGACCGGCGTGAAATAGTTCAAAACGCACCAAAACATGATTTTTGGACATATTGGAGTGTATTGGGTGTGTTCGTGGCAAAAACTCACTTTGTGATTCGCGCGGCGAACTTTTGTCAATTAATGCCAAAATTGGCCAACACGGGTGCGATGTTTTTGACCGGAATAAAATAGTTTAAAAACTCACCAAAACATGATTTTAGGACATATTGGAGTGTATTGGGTGCGTTCGTGGCAAAAAGTCACTTCGTGATTCGCGCGGCGAACTTTTGTCAATTAATGCCAATATTGGCCGACACGGGTGCGATGTTTTTGACCGGAATGAAATACTTCAAAAAAGCACCAAAACATGATTTTAGGACATATTGGAGTGTACCGGGGTGCGTTCGTGGCAAAAACTCACTTCGTGATTCGCGCGGCGTGTCAATTAATGCCAATATTGGCCGACACGGGTGCGATGTTTTTGACCGGAATTAAATACTTCAAAAAAGCACCAAAACATGATTTTAGGACATATTGGAGTGTATTGGGTGCGTTCGTGGCAAAAACTCACTTCGCGATTCGCGCGGCGACCTTTTGTCAATTAATGCAAATATTGGCTGACACGGGTGCGATGTTTTTAACCGGAATGAAATACTTCAAAAAAGCACCATAACATGATTTTAGGACATATTGGAGTTTATTGGGTGCGTTCGTGGCAAAAACTCACTTCGTGATTCGCGCGGCGAACCTTTGTCAATTATTGCCAATATTAGCCGACACGGGGTGCGATGTTTTTGACCGGAATGAAAAGTTCAAAAAGCACCAAAACATGATTTCTGGACATATTGGAGTGTATTGGGTGCGATCGTGGCAAAAACTGACTTCGTGATACACGCGGCGAACTTTTGTGAATTAATGCCAATTTTATCCGGCACGGGTGCGATGTTTTTTGACCGGCGTGAAATAGTTCAAAAAGCACCAAAACATGATTTTTGGACATATTGGAGTGTATTGGGTGTGTTCGTGGCAAAAACTCACTTTGTGATTCGCGCGGCGAACTTTTGTCAATTAATGCCAAAATTGGCCAACACAGGTGCGATGTTTTTGACCGGAATAAAATAGTTTAAAAACTCATCAAAACATGATTTTAGGACATATTGGAGTGTATTGGGTGCGTTCGTGGTAAAAACTCACTTCGTGATTCGCGCGGCGAACTTTTGTCAATTAATGCCAATATGGCCGACACGGGTGCGATGTTTTTGACCGGAATGAAATACTTCAAAAAAGCACCAAAACATGATTTTAGGATATATTGGAGTGTATTGGGTGCGTTCGTGGCAAAAACTCACTTCGTGATTCGCGCGGCGAACTTTTGTCAATTAATGCAAATATTGGCCGACACGGGTGCGATGTTTTTGACCGGAATGAAATACTTCAAAAAAGCACCAAAACATGATTTTAGGACATATTGGAGTTTATTGGGTGCGTTCGTGGCAAAAACTCACTTCGTGATTCGCGCGGCGAACCTTTGTCAAGTTATTGCCAATATTTGCCGACACGGGTCCGATGTTTTTTGACCGGAATGAAAAAGTTCAAAAAGCACCAAAACATGATTTTTGGACATATTGGAGTGTATTGGGTGCGTTCGTGGCAAAAACTGACTTCGTGATACACGCGGCGAACTTTTGTGAATTAATGCCAATTTTATCCGGCGCGGGGTGCGATGTTTTTGACCAGCGTGAAATAGTTCAAAAAAGCACCAAAACATGATTTTTTGGACATATTGGAGTGTATTGGGTGTGTTCGTGGCAAAAACTCACTTCGTGATTCGCGCGGCGAACTTTTGTCAATTAATGCCAAAATTGGCCACACGTGTGCGATGTTTTTGACCGGAATAAAATAGTTTAAAAACTCACCAAAACATGATTTTAGGACATATTGGAGTGTATTGGGTGCGTTAGTGGCAAAAACTCACTTCGTGATTCGCGCGGCGAACTTTTGTCAATTAATGCCAATATTGGCCGACACGGGTGCGATGTTTTTGACCGGAATGAAATACTTCAAAAAGCACCAAAACATGATTTTAGGACATATTGGAGTGTATTGGGTGCGTTCGTGGCAAAACTCACTTCGTGATTCGCGCGGCGAACTTTTGTCAATTATTGCCAATATTGCCGACACGGGTGCGATGTTTTTGACCGGAATGAAATAGTTCAAAAAGCACCAAAACATGATTTTAGGACATATTGGAGTTTATTGGGTGCGTTCGTGGCAAAAACTCACTTCGTGATTCGCGCGGCGAACCTTTGTCAATTATTGCCAATATTTGCCGACACGGGTCGATGTTTTTGACCGGAATGAAAAGTTCAAAAACACCAAAACATGATTTTTGGACATATTGGAGTGTATTGGTGTTCGATCGTGGCAAAAACTGACTTCGTGATTCGCGCGGCGAACTTTTGTCAATTAATGCCAATTTATCCGGCACGGGTGCGATGTTTTTGACCGGCGTGAAATAGTTCAAAAACAGCACCAACATGATTTTTGGACATATTGGAGTGTATTGGGTGCGTTCGTGGCAAAAACTCACTTCGTGATTCGCGCGGCGAACTTTTGTCAATTAATGCCAATATTGGCCACACGGGTGCGATGTTTTTTGACCGGAATGAAATAGTTTAAAAAGCACCAAAACATGATTTTAGGACATATTGGAGTGTATTGGGTGCGTTCGTGGCAAAAACTCACTTCGTGATTCGCGCGGCGTTTTGTCAATTAATGCCAATATTGGCCGACACGGGTGCGATGTTTTTGACCGGAATGAAATACTTCAAAAAAGCACCAAAACATGATTTTAGGACATATTGGAGTGTATTGGGTGCGTTCGTGGCAAAAACTCACTTCGTGATTCGCGCGGCGAACTTTGTCAATTAATGCCAATATTGGCCGACACGGGTGCGATGTTTTTGACCGGAATGAAATACTTCAAAAAGCACCAAACATGATTTTAGGACATATTGGAGTTTATTGGGTGCGTTCGTGGCAAAAACTCACTTCGTGATTCGCGCGGCGAACCTTTGTCAATTATTGCCAATATTGCCGACACGGGTGCGATGTTTTTGACCGGAATGAAAAAGTTCAAAAAGCACCAAAACATGATTTTTTGGACATATTGGAGTGTATTGGTGCGTTCGTGGCAAAAACTCACTTCGTGATACACGCGGCGAACTTTTGTCAATTAATGCAAATTTTATCCGGCACGGGTGCGATGTTTTTGACCGGCGTGAAATAGTTCAAAAAGCACCAAAACATGATTTTTGGACATATTGGAGTGTATTGGGTGCGTTCGTGGCAAAAACTCACTTCGTGATTCGCGCGGCGAACTTTTGTCAATTAATGCCAATATTGGCCGACACGGGTGCGATGTTTTTTGACCGGAATGAAATGTTTCAAAAAGCACCAAAACATGATTTTAGGACATATTGGAGTGTATTGGGTGCGTTCGTGGCAAAAACTCACTTCGTGATTCGCGCGGCGAACTTTTGTCAATTAATGCCAATATTGGCCGACACGGGTGCGATGTTTTTGACCGGAATGAAATACTTCAAAAAAGCACCAAAACATGATTTTAGGACATATTGGAGTGTATTGGTGCGTTCGTGGCAAAAACTCACTTCGTGATTCGCGCGGCGAACTTTGTCAATTAATGCCAATATTGGCCGACACGGGTGCGATGTTTTTGACCGGAATGAAATACTTCAAAAAGCACCAAAACATGATTTTAGGACATATTGGAGTGTATTGGGTGCGTTCGTGGCAAAAACTCACTTCGTGATTCGCGCGGCGAACTTTTGTCAATTAATGCCAATATTGGCCGACACGGGTGCGATGTTTTTGACCGGAATGAAAAAGTTCAAAAAGCACCAAAACATGATTTTTGGACATATTGGAGTGTATTTGGTGCGTTCGTGGCAAAAACTCACTTCGTGATTCGCGCGGCGAACTTTTGTCAATTAATGCCAATTTTGGCCGACACGGGTGCGATGTTTTTGACCGCGTGAAATAGTTCAAAAAGCACCAAAACATGATTTTGGACATATTGGAGTGTATTGGGTGCGTTCGTGGCAAAACTCACTTCGTGATTCGCGCGGCGAACTTTTGTCAATTAATGCCAATATTGGCCGACACGGGTGCGATGTTTTTGACCGGAATGAAATAGTTCAAAAAAGCACCAAAACATGATTTTAGGACATATTGGAGTGTATTGGGTGCGTTCGTGGCAAAAACTCACTTCGTGATTCGCGCGGCGAACTTTGTCA
>ALNU03000031.1:0-44485 GCA_000576495.2 Oryza glumipatula
AGTGAGTTTTGCCACGAACGCACCCAATACACTCCAATATGTCCAAAAATCAAGTTTTGGCGTTTTTTGATCTTTTGATTCCGGTCAAACTCATCGCACCCTCGTGTGCCAATATTGGCATTAATTGACAAAAGTTCGCCGCACGAATCACGTAGTGAGTTTTTGCCACGAACGCACCCAATACACTCCAATATGTCCAAAAATCATGTTTTGGCGTTTTTTTGATCTTTTTGATTCCGGTCAAACTCATCGCACCCTCGTGTGCCAATGTTGGCATTAATTGACAAAAGTTCGCCGCACGAATCACGAAGTGAGTTTTTGCCACGAACGCACCCAATACACTCCAATATGTCCAAAAATCATGTATTGGTGATTTTTGAACTTTTTCATTTCGGTCAAAAGCATCGCACCCGTGTGGGCCAAAATATGCCAATATTGGCATTAATTGACAAAAGTTCGCCGCGCGAATCACGAAGTGAGTTTTTGCCACGAACGCACCCAATACACTCCAATATGTCCAAAAATCTTGTTTTGGCGTTTTTTGATCTTTTTGATTCCGGTCAAACTCATCGCACCCTCGTGTGCCAATATTGGCATTAATTGACAAAAGTTCGCCGCACGAATCATGAAGTGAGTTTTTGCCACGAACGCACCCAATACACTCCAATATGTCCAAAAATCATGTATTGGTGATTTTTGAACTTTTTCATTTCGGTCAAAAGCATCGCACCCGTGTGGGCCAAAATATGCCAATATTGGCATTAATTGTCAAAAGTTCGCCGCGTGAATCACGAAGTGAGTTTTTGCCACGAACGCACCCAATACACTCCAATATGTCCAAAAATCATGTATTGGTGATTTTTGAACTTTTTCATTTCGGTCAAAAGCATCGCACCCGTGTGGGCCAAAATATGCCAATATTGGCATTAATTGACAAAAGTTCGCCGCGCGAATCACGAAGTGAGTTTTTGCCACGAACGCACCCAATACACTCCAATATGTCCAAAAATCATGTTTTGGCGTTTTTTGATCTTTTTGATTCCGGTCAAACTCATCGCACCCTCGTGTGCCAATATTGGCATTAATTGTCAAAAGTTCACCGCACGAATCACGAAGTGAGTTTTTGCCACGAACGCACCCAATACACTCCAATATGTCCAAAAATCATGTTTTGCCGTTTTTTGATCTTTTTGATTCCGGTCAAACTCATCGCACCGTCGTGTGCCAATGTTGGCATTAATTGACAAAAGTTCGCCGCACGAATCACGAAGTGAGATTTTGCCACGAACGCACCCAAAACACTCCAATATGTCCAAAAATCATGTTTTGGCGTTTTTTTATCTTTTTGATTCCGGTCAAACTCATCGCACCCTCGTGTGCCAATATTGGCATTAATTGACAAAAGTTCGCCGCACGAATCACGAAGTGAGTTTTTGCCACGAACGCACCCAATACACTCCAATATGTCCAAAAATCATGTTTTCGTGCTTTTTGAACTTTTTGATTCCGGTCAAAAACATCGCACCCGTGTGGGCCAAAATATGCCAATATTGGCATTAATTGTCAAAAGTTCGCCGCGTGAATCACGAAGTGAGTTTTTGCCACGAACGCACCCAATACACTGCAATATGTCCAAAAATCATGTTTTGCCGTTTTTTGATCTTTTTGATTCCGGTCAAACTCATCGCACCCTCGTGTGCCAATATTGGCATTAATTGTCAAAAGTTCGCCGCACGAATCACTTAGTGAGTTTTTGCCACGAACGCACCCAATACACTCCAATATGTCCAAAAATCAAGTTTTGGCGTTTTTTGATCTTTTTGATTCCGGTCAAACTCATCGCACCCTCGTGTGCCAATATTGGCATTAATTGACAAAAGTTCGCCGCACGAATCACGTAGTGAGTTTTTGCCACGAACGCACCCAATACACTCCAATATGTCCAAAAATCATGTTTTGGCGTTTTTTGATCTTTTTGATTCCGGTCAAACTCATCGCACCCTCGTGTGCCAATATTGGCATTCATTGACAAAAGTTCGCCGCACGAATCACGAAGTGAGTTTTTGCCACGAACGCACCCAATACACTCCAATATGTCCAAAAATCATGTATTGGTGATTTTTGGACTTTTTCATTTCGGTCAAAAGCATCGCACCCGTGTGGGCCAAAATATGCCAATATTGGCATTAATTGACAAAAGTTCGCCGCGCGAATCACGAAGTGAGTTTTTGCCACGAACGCACCCAATACACTCCAATATGTCCAAAAATCTTGTTTTGGCGTTTTTTGATCATTTTGATTCCGGTCAAACTCATCGCACCCTCGTGTGCCAATATTGGCATTAATTGACAAAAGTTCGCCGCACGAATCATGAAGTGAGTTTTTGCCACGAACGCACCCAATACACTCCAATATGTCCAAAAATCATGTATTGGTGATTTTTGAACTTTTTCATTTCGGTCAAAAGCATCGCACCCGTGTGGGCCAAAATATGCCAATATTGGCATTAATTGTCAAAAGTTCGCCGCGTGAATCACGAAGTGAGTTTTTGCCACGAACGCACCCAATACACTCCAATATGTCCAAAAATCATGTATTGGTGATTTTTGAACTTTTTCATTTCGGTCAAAAGCATCGCACCCGTGTGGGCCAAAATATGCCAATATTGGCATTAATTGACAAAAGTTCGCCGCGCGAATCACGAAGTGAGTTTTTGCCACGAACGCACCCAATACACTCCAATATGTCCAAAAATCATGTTTTCCTGCTTTTTGAACTTTTTGATTCCGGTCAAAAACATCGCACCCGTGTGGTCCAAAATATGCAATGCTGGCATTAATTGACAAAAGATCGCCGCGCGAATCACGAAGTGAGTTTTTGCCACGAACGCACCCAATACACTCCAATATGTCCAAAAATCTTGTTTTCGTGCTTTTTGAACTTTTTCAATCCGCTCAAAAACATCGCACCCGTGTGGGCCAAAATATGCAATGCTGGCATCAACTGACAAAAGTTCGCCGCGCGAATCACGAAGTGAGTTTTTTCCACGAACGGACCCAATACACTCCAACATGTTTTGGCGTTTTTTGATCTTTTTGATTCCAGTCAAACTCATCGCACCCTCATGTGCCAATATTGGCTTTAGTTGACAAAAGTTCGCCGCACGAATCACGAAGTGAGTTTTTGCCACGAACGCACCCAATACACTCCAATATGTCCAAAAATCATGTTTTGGCGTTTTTTGATCTTTTTGATTCCGGTCAAACTCATCGCACCCTCGTGTGCCAATATTGGCATTAATTGACAAAAGTTCGCCGCATGAATCACGTAGTGAGTTTTTGCCACGAACGCACCCAATACACTCCAATATGTCCAAAAATCAAGTTTTGGCGTTTTTTGATCTTTTTGATTCCGGTCAAACTCATCGCACCCTCGTGTGCCAATATTGGCATTAATTGACAAAAGTTCGCCGCACGAATCACGTAGTGAGTTTTTGCCACGAACGCACCCAATACACTCCAATATGTTCAAAAATCATGTTTTGGCGTTTTTTGATCTTTTTGATTCCGGTCAAACTCATCGCACCCTCGTGTGCCAATGTTGGCATTAATTGACAAAAGTTCGCCGCACGAATCACGAAGTGAGTTTTTGCCAAGAACGCACCCAATACACTCCAATATGTCCAAAAATCTTGTTTTCGTGCTTTTTGAACTTTTTCAATCCGGTCAAAAATATCGCACCCGTGTGGGCCAAAATATGCCAATATTGGCATTAATTGACAAAAGTTCGCCGCGCGAATCACGAAGTGAGTTTTTGCCACGAACGCACCCAATACACTCCAATATGTCCAAAAATCTTGTTTTGGCGTTTTTTGATCTTTTTGATTCCGGTCAAACTCATCGCACCCTCGTGTGCCAATGTTGGCATTAATTGACAAAAGTTCGCCGCACGAATCACGAAGTGAGTTTTTGCCAAGAACGCACCCAATACACTCCAATATGTCCAAAAATCTTGTTTTCGTGCTTTTTGAACTTTTTCAATCCGGTCAAAAATATCGCACCCGTGTGGGCCAAAATATGCCAATATTGGCATTAATTGACAAAAGTTCGCCGCGCGAATCACGAAGTGAGTTTTTGCCACGAACGCACCCAATACACTCCAATATGTCCAAAAATCTTGTTTTGGCGTTTTTTGATCTTTTTGATTCCGGTCAAACTCATCGCACCCTCGTGCGCCAATATTGGCATTAATTGACAAAAGTTCGCCGCACGAATCACGAAGTGAGTTTTTGCCACGAACGCACCCAATACACTCCAATATGTCCAAAAATCTTGTTTTCGTGCTTTTTGAACTTTTTCAATCCGGTCAAAAACATCGCACCCGTCTGGGCCAAAATATGCAATGCTGGCATTAATTGACAAAAGTTCGCCGCGCGAATCACGAAGTGAGTTTTTTCCACGTACGGACCCAATAAACTCCAATATGTCCAAAAATCATGTTTTGGCGTTTTTTGCTTTTTTTGATTCCGGTCAAACTCATCGCACCCTCGTGTGCCAATATTGGCATTAATTGACAAAAGTTCGCCGCACGAATCACGAAGTGAGTTTTTGCCACGAACGCACCCAATACACTCCAATATGTCCAAAAATCTTATTTTCGTGCTTTTTGAACTTTTTCAATCCGGTCAAAAACATCGCACCCGTGTGGGCCAAAATATGCAATGCTGGCATTAATTGACAAAAGTTCGTCGCACGAATCATGAAGTGAGTTTTTTCCACGTACGGACCCAATACACTCCAATATGTCCAAAAATCATGTTTTGGCGTTTTTTGATCTTTTTGATTCCGGTCAAACTCATCGCACCCTCGTGTGCCAATATTGGCATTAATTGACAAAAGTTCGCCGCACGAATCACGAAATGAGTTTTTGCCACGAACGCACCCAATACACTCCAATATGTCCAAAAAATCATGTTTTGGCATTTTTTGATCTTATTGATTCCGGTCAAACTCATCGCACCCTCGTGTGCCAATATTGGCATTAATTGTCAAAAGTTCGCCGCACGAATCACGAAGTGAGTTTTTGCCACGAACGCACCCAATACACTCCAATATGTCCCAAAATCTTGTTTTCGTGGTTTTTGAACTTTTTCAATCCGGTCAAAAACATCGCGCCCGTGTGGGCCAAAATATGCAATGCTGGCATTAATTGACAAAAGTTCGTCGCACGAATCATGAAGTGAGTTTTTTCCACGTACGGACCCAATACGCTCCAATATGTCCAAAAATCATGTTTTGGCGTTTTTTGATCTTTTTGATTCCGGTCAAACTCATCGCACCCTCGTGTGCCAATATTGGCATTAATTGACAAAAGTTCGCCGCACGAATCACGAAGTGAGTTTTTGCCACGAACGCACCCAATACACTCCAATATGCCCAAAAATCATGTATTGGTGATTTTTGAACTTTTTCATTTCGGTCAAAAGCATCGCACCCGTGTGGGTCAAAATATGCCAATATTGGCATTAATTGACAAAAGTTCGCCGCGCGAATCACGAAGTGAGTTTTTGCCACGAACGCACCCAATACACTCCAATATGCCCAAAAATCATGTATTGGTGATTTTTGAACTTTTTCATTTCGGTCAAAAGCATCGCACCCGTGTGGGTCAAAATATGCCAATATTGGCATTAATTGTCAAAAGTTCGCCGCACGAATCACGAAGTGAGTTTTTGCCACGAACGCACCCAATACACTCCAATATGTCCAAAAATCATGTTTTCGTGCTTTTTGAACTTTTTCAATCCGGTCAAAAACATCGCACCCGTGTGGCCCAAAATATGCAATGCTGGTATTAATTGACAAAAGTTCGTCGCACGAATCACGAAGTGAGTTTTTTCCACGTACGGACCCAATACACTCCAATATGTCCAAAAATCATGTTTTGGCGTTTTTTGATCTTTTTGATTCCGGTCAAACTCATCGCACCCTCGTGTGCCAATATTGGCATTAATTGACAAAAGTTCGCCGCACGAATCACGAAGTGAGTTTTTGCCACGAACGCACCCAATACACTCCAATATGCCCAAAAATCATGTATTGGTGATTTTTGAACTTTTTCATTTCGGTCAAAAGCATCGCACCCGTGTGGGTCAAAATATGCCAATATTGGCATTAATTGACAAAAGTTCGCCGCGCGAATCACGAAGTGAGTTTTTGCCACGAACGCACCCAATACACTCCAATAAGTCCAAAAATCATGTTTTGGCGTTTTTTGATCTTTTTGATTCCGGTAAAACTCAACGCACCCTCGTGTGCCAATATTGGCATTAATTGTCAAAAGTTAGCCGCACGAATCACGAAGTGAGTTTTTGCCACGAACGCACCCAATACACTCCAATATGTCCAAAAATCATGTTTTGGCGTTTTTTGATCTTTTTGAATCCGATCAAACTCATCGCACCCTCGTGTGCCAATATTGGCATTAATTGACAAAAGTTCGCCGCACGAATCACGAAGTGAGTTTTTGCCACGAACGCACCCAATACACTCCAATATGTCCAAAAATCATGTTTTCGTGCTTTTTGAACTTTTTCAATCCGGTCAAAAACATCGCACCCGTGTGGGCCAAAATATGCAATGCTGGCATTAATTGACAAAAGTTCGTCGCACGAATCACGAAGTCAGTTTTTTCCACGTACGGACCCAATACACTCCAATATGTCCAAAAATCATGTTTTGGCGTTTTTTGATCTTTTTGATTCCGGTCAAACTCATCGCACCCTCGTGTGCCAATATTGGCATTAATTGACCGGAATTAGTTTGACCGGGTGCGATGAGTTTGACCGGAATCAAAAAGATCAAAAAACGCCAAAACATGATTTTTGGACATATTGGAGTGTATTGGGTGCGTTCGTGGCAAAAACTCACTTCGTGATTCGCGCGGCGAACTTTTGTCAATTAATGCCAATATTGGCATATTTTGACCCACACGGGTGCGCTTTTGACCGAAATGAAAAAGTTCAAAAATCACCAATACATGATTTTTGGACATATTGGAGTGCATTGGGTGCGTTCGTGGCAAAAACTCACTTCGTGATTCGTGCGGCGAACTTTTGTCAATTAATGCCAATATTGGCACACGAGGGTGCGATGAGTTTGACCGGAATCAAAAAGATCAAAAAACGCCAAAACATGATTTTTGGACATATTGGAGTGTATTGGGTCCGTTCGTGGAAAAAACTCACTTCGTGATTCGCGCGGCGAACTTTTGTCAATTAATGCCAGCATAGCATATTTTGGCCCACACGGGTGCGATGTTTTTGACCGGATTGAAAAAGTTCAAAAAGCACGAAAACAAGATTTTTGGACATATTCGAGTGTATTGGGTGCGTTCGTGGCAAAAAGTCACTTCGTTATTCGTGCGGCGAACTTTTGTCAATTAATGCCAATATTGGCGTATTTTGGCCCACACGGGTGCGATGCTTTTGACCGAAATGAAAAAGTTCAAAAATCACCAATACATGATTTTTGGACATATTGGAGTGTATTGGGTGCGTTCGTGGCAAAAACTCACTTCGTGATTCGCGCGGCGAACTTTTGTCAATTAATGCCAGCATTGCATATTTTTGCCCACACGGGTGCGATGTTTTTGACCGGAATCAAAAAGTTCAAAAAGCACGAAAACATGATTTTTGGACATATTGGAGTGTATTGGGTGCGTTCGTGGCAAAAACTCACTTCGTGATTCGTGCGGCGAACTTTTGACAACTAATGCCAATATTGGCACACGAGGGTGCGATGAGTTTGACCGGAATAAAAAAGATCAAAAAACGCCAAAACATGATTTTCGGACATATTGGAGTGTATTGGGTGCGTTCGTGGTAAAAACTCACCTCGTGATTCGCGCGGGGAACTTTTGTCAATTAATGCCAATATTGGCATATTTTGGCCCACACGGGTGCGATGCTTTTGACCGAAATGAAAAAGTTCATAAATCACCAATACATGATTTTTGGGCATATTGGAGTGTATTGGGTGCGTTCGTGGCAAAAAGTCACTTCGTGATTCATGCGGCGAACTTTTGTCAATTAATGCCAATATTGGCATATTTTGGCCCACACGGGTGCGATGCTTTTGACCGAAATGAAAAAGTTCAAAAATCACCAATACATGATTTTTGGACATATTGGAGTGTATTGGGTGCGTTCGTGGCAAAAACTCACTTCGTGATTCGTGGGGCGAACTTTTGTCAATTAATGCCAATATTGGCACACGAGGGTGCGATGAGTTTGACCGGAATCAAAAAGATCAAAAAACGCCAAAACATGATTTTTGGACATATTGGAGTGTATTGGGTCCGTTCGTGGAAAAAAGTCACTTCGTGATTCGCGCGGCGAACTTTTGTCAATTAATGCCAGCATTGCATATTTTGGCCCACACGGGTGCGATGTTTTTGACCGGATTGAAAAAGTTCAAAAAGCACGAAAACAAGATTTTTGGACATATTGGAGTGTATTGGGTGTGTTCGTGGCAAAAACTCACTTCATGATTCGTGCGGCGAACTTTTGTCAATTAATGCCAATATTGGCATACGATGGTGCGATGAGTTTGACCGGAATAAAAAAGATCAAAAAACGCCAAAACATGATTTTTGGACATATTGGAGTGTATTGGGTGCGTTCGTGGTAAAAACTCACTTCGTGATTCGCGCGGGGAACTTTTGTCAATTAATGCCAATATTGGCATATTTTGGCCCACACGGGTGCGATGCTTTTGACCGAAATGAAAAAGTTCAAAAATCACCAATACATGATTTTTGGACATATTGGATTGTATTGGGTGCGTTCGTGGAAAAAACTCACTTCGTGATTCGTGCGGCGAACTTTTGTCAATTAATGCCAATATTGGCACACGAGGGTGCGATGAGTTTGACCGGAATCAAAAAGATCAAAAAACGCCAAAACATGATCTTTGGACATATTGGAGTGTATTGGGTCCGTTCGTGGAAAAAACTCACTTCGTGATTCGCGCGGCGAACTTTTGTCAATTAATGCCAGCATTGCATATTTTGGCCCACACGGGTGTGAAGTTTTTGACCGGATTGAAAAAGTTCAAAAAGCACGAAATCAAGATTTTTGGACATATTGGAGTGTATTGGGTGCGTTCGTGGCAAAAAGTCACTTGGTGATTCGTGCGGCGAACTTTTGTCAATTAATGCCAATATTGGCATATTTTGGCCCACACGGGTGCGATGCTTTTGACCGAAATGAAAAAGTTCAAAAATCACCAATACATGATTTTTGGACATATTGGGGTGTATTGGGTGCGTTCGTGGCAAAAACTCACTTCGTGATTCGTGCGGCGAACTTTTGTCAATTAATGCCAATATTGGCACACGAGGGTGCGATGAGTTTGACCGGAATCAAAAAGATCAAAAAACGCCAAAACATGATTTTTGGACATATTGGAGTGTATTGGGTGCGTTCGTGGTAAAAACTCACCTCGTGATTCGCGCGGGGAACTTTTGTCAATTAATGCCAATATTGGCATATTTTGGCCCACACGGGTGCGATGCTTTTGACCGAAATGAAAAAGTTCAAAAATCACCAATACATGATTTTTGGGCATATTGGAGTGTATTGGGTGCGTTCGTGGCAAAAAGTCACTTCGTGATTCGTGCGGCGAACTTTTGTTAATTAATGCCAATATTGGCATATTTTGGCCCACACGGGTGCGATGCTTTTGACCGAAATGAAAAAGTTCAAAAATCACCAATACATGATTTTTGGACATATTGGAGTGTATTGGGTGCGTTCGTGGCAAAAACTCACTTCGTGATTCGTGGGGCGAACTTTTGTCAATTAATGCCAATATTGGCACACGAGGGTGCGATGAGTTTGACCGGAATCAAAAAGATCAAAAAACGCCAAAACATGATTTTTGGACATATTGGAGTGTATTGGGTCCGTTCGTGGAAAAAAGTCACTTCGTGATTCGCGCGGCGAACTTTTGTCAATTAATGCCAGCATTGCATATTTTGGCCCACACGGGTGCGATGTTTTTGACCGGATTGAAAAAGTTCAAAAAGCACGAAAACAAGATTTGTGGACATATTGGAGTGTATTGGGTGTGTTCGTGGCAAAAACTCACTTCATGATTCGTGCGGCGAACTTTTGTCAATTAATGCCAATATTGGCATACGATGGTGCGATGAGTTTGACCGGAATAAAAAAGATCAAAAAACGCCAAAACATGATTTTTGGACATATTGGAGTGTATTGGGTGCGTTCGTGGTAAAAACTCACCTCGTGATTCGCGCGGGGAACTTTTGTCAATTAATGCCAATATTGGCATATTTTGGCCCACACGGGTGCGATGCTTTTGACCGAAATGAAAAAGTTCAAAAATCACCAATACATGATTTTTGGGCATATTGGAGTGTATTGGGTGCGTTCGTGGCAAAAAGTCACTTCGTGATTCGTGCGGCGAACTTTTGTTAATTAATGCCAATATTGGCATATTTTGGCCCACACGGGTGCGATGCTTTTGACCGAAATGAAAAAGTTCAAAAATCACCAATACATGATTTTTGGACATATTGGAGTGTATTGGGTGCGTTCGTGGCAAAAACTCACTTCGTGATTCGTGGGGCGAACTTTTGTCAATTAATGCCAATATTGGCACACGAGGGTGCGATGAGTTTGACCGGAATCAAAAAGATCAAAAAACGCCAAAACATGATTTTTGGACATATTGGAGTGTATTGGGTGCGTTCGTGGCAAAAACTCACTTCGTGATTCGCGCGGCGAACTTTTGTCAATTAATGCCAGCATTGCATATTTTTGCCCACACGGGTGCGATGTTTTTGACCGGAATCAAAAAGTTCAAAAAGCACGAAAACATGATTTTTGGACATATTGGAGTGTATTGGGTGCGTTCGTGGCAAAAACTCACTTCGTGATTCGTGCGGCGAACTTTTGACAACTAATGCCAATATTGGCACACGAGGGTGCGATGAGTTTGACCGGAATAAAAAAGATCAAAAAACGCCAAAACATGATTTTCGGACATATTGGAGTGTATTGGGTGCGTTCGTGGTAAAAACTCACCTCGTGATTCGCGCGGGGAACTTTTGTCAATTAATGCCAATATTGGCATATTTTGGCCCACACGGGTGCGATGCTTTTGACCGAAATGAAAAAGTTCATAAATCACCAATACATGATTTTTGGGCATATTGGAGTGTATTGGGTGCGTTCGTGGCAAAAAGTCACTTCGTGATTCATGCGGCGAACTTTTGTCAATTAATGCCAATATTGGCGTATTTTGGCCCACACGGGTGCGATGCTTTTGACCGAAATGAAAAAGTTCAAAAATCACCAATACATGATTTTTGGACATATTGGAGTGTATTGGGTGCGTTCGTGGCAAAAACTCACTTCGTGATTCGCGCGGCGAACTTTTGTCAATTAATGCCAGCATTGCATATTTTTGCCCACATGGGTGCGATGTTTTTGACCGGAATCAAAAAGTTCAAAAAGCACGAAAACATGATTTTTGGACATATTGGAGTGTATTGGGTGCGTTCGTGGCAAAAACTCACTTCGTGATTCGTGCGGCGAACTTTTGACAACTAATGCCAATATTGGCACACGAGGGTGCGATGAGTTTGACCGGAATAAAAAAGATCAAAAAACGCCAAAACATGATTTTCGGACATATTGGAGTGTATTGGGTGCGTTCGTGGTAAAAACTCACCTCGTGATTCGCGCGGGGAACTTTTGTCAATTAATGCCAATATTGGCATATTTTGGCCCACACGGGTGCGATGCTTTTGACCGAAATGAAAAAGTTCATAAATCACCAATACATGATTTTTGGGCATATTGGAGTGTATTGGGTGCGTTCGTGGCAAAAAGTCACTTCGTGATTCATGCGGCGAACTTTTGTCAATTAATGCCAATATTGGCATATTTTGGCCCACACGGGTGCGATGCTTTTGACCGAAATGAAAAAGTTCAAAAATCACCAATACATGATTTTTGGACATATTGGAGTGTATTGGGTGCGTTCGTGGCAAAAACTCACTTCGTGATTCGTGGGGCGAACTTTTGTCAATTAATGCCAATATTGGCACACGAGGGTGCGATGAGTTTGACCGGAATCAAAAAGATCAAAAAACGCCAAAACATGATTTTTGGACATATTGGAGTGTATTGGGTCCGTTCGTGGAAAAAAGTCACTTCGTGATTCGCGCGGCGAACTTTTGTCAATTAATGCCAGCATTGCATATTTTGGCCCACACGGGTGCGATGTTTTTGACCGGATTGAAAAAGTTCAAAAAGCACGAAAACAAGATTTGTGGACATATTGGAGTGTATTGGGTGTGTTCGTGGCAAAAACTCACTTCATGATTCGTGCGGCGAACTTTTGTCAATTAATGCCAATATTGGCATACGATGGTGCGATGAGTTTGACCGGAATAAAAAAGATCAAAAAACGCCAAAACATGATTTTTGGACATATTGGAGTGTATTGGGTGCGTTCGTGGTAAAAACTCACCTCGTGATTCGCGCGGGGAACTTTTGTCAATTAATGCCAATATTGGCATATTTTGGCCCACACGGGTGCGATGCTTTTGACCGAAATGAAAAAGTTCAAAAATCACCAATACATGATTTTTGGGCATATTGGAGTGTATTGGGTGCGTTCGTGGCAAAAAGTCACTTCGTGATTCGTGCGGCGAACTTTTGTTAATTAATGCCAATATTGGCATATTTTGGCCCACACGGGTGCGATGCTTTTGACCGAAATGAAAAAGTTCAAAAATCACCAATACATGATTTTTGGACATATTGGAGTGTATTGGGTGCGTTCGTGGCAAAAACTCACTTCGTGATTCGTGGGGCGAACTTTTGTCAATTAATGCCAATATTGGCACACGAGGGTGCGATGAGTTTGACCGGAATCAAAAAGATCAAAAAACGCCAAAACATGATTTTTGGACATATTGGAGTGTATTGGGTCCGTTCGTGGAAAAAAGTCACTTCGTGATTCGCGCGGCGAACTTTTGTCAATTAATGCCAGCATTGCATATTTTGGCCCACACGGGTGCGATGTTTTTGACCGGATTGAAAAAGTTCAAAAAGCACGAAAACAAGATTTTTGGACATATTGGAGTGTATTGGGTGTGTTCGTGGCAAAAACTCACTTCATGATTCGTGCGGCGAACTTTTGTCAATTAATGCCAATATTGGCATACGATGGTGCGATGAGTTTGACCGGAATAAAAAAGATCAAAAAACGCCAAAACATGATTTTTGGACATATTGGAGTGTATTGGGTGCGTTCGTGGTAAAAACTCACCTCGTGATTCGCGCGGGGAACTTTTGTCAATTAATGCCAATATTGGCATATTTTGGCCCACACGGGTGCGATGCTTTTGACCGAAATGAAAAAGTTCAAAAATCACCAATACATGATTTTTGGGCATATTGGAGTGTATTGGGTGCGTTCGTGGCAAAAAGTCACTTCGTGATTCGTGCGGCGAACTTTTGTCAATTAATGCCAATATTGGCATATTTTGGCCCACACGGGTGCGATGCTTTTGACCGAAATGAAAAAGTTCAAAAATCACCAATACATGATTTTTGGACATATTGGAGTGTATTGGGTGTGTTCGTGGCAAAAACTCACTTCGTGATTCGTGGGGCGAACTTTTGTCAATTAATGCCAATATTGGCACACGAGGGTGCGATGAGTTTGACCGGAATCAAAAAGATCAAAAAACGCCAAAACATGATTTTTGGACATATTGGAGTGTATTGGGTCCGTTCGTGGAAAAAAGTCACTTCGTGATTCGCGCGGCGAACTTTTGTCAATTAATGCCAGCATTGCATATTTTGGCCCACACGGGTGCGATGTTTTTGACCGGATTGAAAAAGTTCAAAAAGCACGAAAACAAGATTTTTGGACATATTGGAGTGTATTGGGTGTGTTCGTGGCAAAAACTCACTTCATGATTCGTGCGGCGAACTTTTGTCAATTAATGCCAATATTGGCATACGATGGTGCGATGAGTTTGACCGGAATAAAAAAGATCAAAAAACGCCAAAACATGATTTTTGGACATATTGGAGTGTATTGGGTGCGTTCGTGGTAAAAACTCACTTCGTGATTCGCGCGGGGAACTTTTGTCAATTAATGCCAATATTGGCATATTTTGGCCCACACGGGTGCGATGCTTTTGACCGAAATGAAAAAGTTCAAAAATCACCAATACATGATTTTTGGACATATTGGATTGTATTGGGTGCGTTCGTGGAAAAAACTCACTTCGTGATTCGTGCGGCGAACTTTTGTCAATTAATGCCAATATTGGCACACGAGGGTGCGATGAGTTTGACCGGAATCAAAAAGATCAAAAAACGCCAAAACATGATCTTTGGACATATTGGAGTGTATTGGGTCCGTTCGTGGAAAAAACTCACTTCGTGATTCGCGCGGCGAACTTTTGTCAATTAATGCCAGCATTGCATATTTTGGCCCACACGGGTGTGATGTTTTTGACCGGATTGAAAAAGTTCAAAAAGCACGAAATCAAGATTTTTGGACATATTGGAGTGTATTGGGTGCGTTCGTGGCAAAAACTCACTTCGTGATTCGCGCGGCGAACTTTTGTCAATTAATGCCAATATTGGCATATTTTGACCCACACGGGTGCGCTTTTGACCGAAATGAAAAAGTTCAAAAATCACCAATACATGATTTTTGGACATATTGGAGTGCATTGGGTGCGTTCGTGGCAAAAACTCACTTCGTGATTCGTGCGGCGAACTTTTGTCAATTAATGCCAATATTGGCACACGAGGGTGTGATGAGTTTGACCGGAATCAAAAAGATCAAAAAACGCCAAAACATGATTTTTGGACATATTGGAGTGTATTGGGTCCGTTCGTGGAAAAAACTCACTTCGTGATTCGCGCGGCGAACTTTTGTCAATTAATGCCAGCATAGCATATTTTGGCCCACACGGGTGCGATGTTTTTGACCGGATTGAAAAAGTTCAAAAAGCACGAAAACAAGATTTTTGGACATATTCGAGTGTATTGGGTGCGTTCGTGGCAAAAAGTCACTTCGTTATTCGTGCGGCGAACTTTTGTCAATTAATGCCAATATTGGCGTATTTTGGCCCACACGGGTGCGATGCTTTTGACCGAAATGAAAAAGTTCAAAAATCACCAATACATGATTTTTGGACATATTGGAGTGTATTGGGTGCGTTCGTGGCAAAAACTCACTTCGTGATTCGCGCGGCGAACTTTTGTCAATTAATGCCAGCATTGCATATTTTTGCCCACACGGGTGCGATGTTTTTGACCGGAATCAAAAAGTTCAAAAAGCACGAAAACATGATTTTTGGACATATTGGAGTGTATTGGGTGCGTTCGTGGCAAAAACTCACTTCGTGATTCGTGCGGCGAACTTTTGACAACTAATGCCAATATTGGCACACGAGGGTGCGATGAGTTTGACCGGAATAAAAAAGATCAAAAAACGCCAAAACATGATTTTTGGACATATTGGAGTGTATTGGGTGCGTTCGTGGTAAAAACTCACCTCGTGATTCGCGCGGGGAACTTTTGTCAATTAATGCCAATATTGGCATATTTTGGCCCACACGGGTGCGATGCTTTTGACCGAAATGAAAAAGTTCAAAAATCACCAATACATGATTTTTGGGCATATTGGAGTGTATTGGGTGCGTTCGTGGCAAAAAGTCACTTCGTGATTCGTGCGGCGAACTTTTGTCAATTAATGCCAATATTGGCATATTTTGGCCCACACGGGTGCGATGCTTTTGACCGAAATGAAAAAGTTCAAAAATCACCAATACATGATTTTTGGACATATTGGAGTGTATTGGGTGCGTTCGTGGCAAAAACTCACTTCGTGATTCGTGGGGCGAACTTTTGTCAATTAATGCCAATATTGGCACACGAGGGTGCGATGAGTTTGACCGGAATCAAAAAGATCAAAAAACGCCAAAACATGATTTTTGGACATATTGGAGTGTATTGGGTCCGTTCGTGGAAAAAAGTCACTTCGTGATTCGCGCGGCGAACTTTTGTCAATTAATGCCAGCATTGCATATTTTGGCCCACACGGGTGCGATGTTTTTGACCGGATTGAAAAAGTTCAAAAAGCACGAAAACAAGATTTTTGGACATATTGGAGTGTATTGGGTGTGTTCGTGGCAAAAACTCACTTCATGATTCGTGCGGCGAACTTTTGTCAATTAATGCCAATATTGGCATACGATGGTGCGATGAGTTTGACCGGAATAAAAAAGATCAAAAAACGCCAAAACATGATTTTTGGACATATTGGAGTGTATTGGGTGCGTTCGTGGTAAAAACTCACTTCGTGATTCGCGCGGGGAACTTTTGTCAATTAATGCCAATATTGGCATATTTTGGCCCACACGGGTGCGATGCTTTTGACCGAAATGAAAAAGTTCAAAAATCACCAATACATGATTTTTGGACATATTGGATTGTATTGGGTGCGTTCGTGGAAAAAACTCACTTCGTGATTCGTGCGGCGAACTTTTGTCAATTAATGCCAATATTGGCACACGAGGGTGCGATGAGTTTGACCGGAATCAAAAAGATCAAAAAACGCCAAAACATGATCTTTGGACATATTGGAGTGTATTGGGTCCGTTCGTGGAAAAAACTCACTTCGTGATTCGCGCGGCGAACTTTTGTCAATTAATGCCAGCATTGCATATTTTGGCCCACACGGGTGTGAAGTTTTTGACCGGATTGAAAAAGTTCAAAAAGCACGAAATCAAGATTTTTGGACATATTGGAGTGTATTGGGTGCGTTCGTGGCAAAAAGTCACTTCGTGATTCGTGCGGCGAACTTTTGTCAATTAATGCCAATATTGGCATATTTTGGCCCACACGGGTGCGATGCTTTTGACCGAAATGAAAAAGTTCAAAAATCACCAATACATGATTTTTGGACATATTGGGGTGTATTGGGTGCGTTCGTGGCAAAAACTCACTTCGTGATTCGTGCGGCGAACTTTTGTCAATTAATGCCAATATTGGCACACGAGGGTGCGATGAGTTTGACCGGAATCAAAAAGATCAAAAAACGCCAAAACATGATTTTTGGACATATTGGAGTGTATTGGGTGCGTTCGTGGTAAAAACTCACCTCGTGATTCGCGCGGGGAACTTTTGTCAATTAATGCCAATATTGGCATATTTTGGCCCACACGGGTGCGATGCTTTTGACCGAAATGAAAAAGTTCAAAATTCACCAATACATGATTTTTGGGCATATTGGAGTGTATTGGGTGCGTTCGTGGCAAAAAGTCACTTCGTGATTCGTGCGGCGAACTTTTGTCAATTAATGCCAATATTGGCATATTTTGGCCCACACGGGTGCGATGCTTTTGACCGAAATGAAAAAGTTCAAAAATCACCAATACATGATTTTTGGACATATTGGAGTGTATTGGGTGCGTTCGTGGCAAAAACTCACTTCGTGATTCGTGGGGCGAACTTTTGTCAATTAATGCCAATATTGGCACACGAGGGTGCGATGAGTTTGACCGGAATCAAAAAGATCAAAAAACGCCAAAACATGATTTTTGGACATATTGGAGTGTATTGGGTCCGTTCGTGGTAAAAAGTCACTTCGTGATTCGCGCGGCGAACTTTTGTCAATTAATGCCAGCATTGCATATTTTGGCCCACACGGGTGCGATGCTTTTGACCGAAATGAAAAAGTTCAAAAATCACCAATACATGATTTTTGGGCATATTGGAGTGTATTGGGTGCGTTCGTGGCAAAAACTCACTTCATGATTCGTGCGGCGAACTTTTGTCAATTAATGCCAATATTGGCATATTTTGGCCCACACGGGTGCGATGAGTTTGACCGAAATGAAAAAGTTCAAAAAACGCCAAAACATGATTTTTGGACATATTGGAGTGTATTGGGTGCGTTCGTGGTAAAAACTCACTTCGTGATTCGTGGGGCGAACTTTTGTCAATTAATGCCAATATTGGCACACGAGGGTGCGATGAGTTTGACCGGAATCAAAAAGATCAAAAAACGCCAAAACATGATTTTTGGACATATTGGAGTGTATTGGGTCCGTTCGTGGAAAAAGTCACTTCGTGATTCGCGCGGCGAACTTTTGTCAATTAATGCCAGCATTGCATATTTTGGCCCACACGGGTGCGATGTTTTTGACCGGATTGAAAAAGTTCAAAAAGCACGAAAACAAGATTTTTGGACATATTGGAGTGTATTGGGTGTGTTCGTGGCAAAAACTCACTTCATGATTCGTGCGGCGAACTTTTGTCAATTAATGCCAATATTGGCATACGATGGTGCGATGAGTTTGACCGGAATAAAAAAGATCAAAAAACGCCAAAACATGATTTTTGGACATATTGGAGTGTATTGGGTGCGTTCGTGGTAAAAACTCACTTCGTGATTCGCGCGGGGAACTTTTGTCAATTAATGCCAATATTGGCATATTTTGGCCCACACGGGTGCGATGCTTTTGACCGAAATGAAAAAGTTCAAAAATCACCAATACATGATTTTTGGACATATTGGATTGTATTGGGTGCGTTCGTGGAAAAAACTCACTTCGTGATTCGTGCGGCGAACTTTTGTCAATTAATGCCAATATTGGCACACGAGGGTGCGATGAGTTTGACCGGAATCAAAAAGATCAAAAAACGCCAAAACATGATCTTTGGACATATTGGAGTGTATTGGGTCCGTTCGTGGAAAAAACTCACTTCGTGATTCGCGCGGCGAACTTTTGTCAATTAATGCCAGCATTGCATATTTTGGCCCACACGGGTGTGATGTTTTTGACCGGATTGAAAAAGTTCAAAAAGCACGAAATCAAGATTTTTGGACATATTGGAGTGTATTGGGTGCGTTCGTGGCAAAAAGTCACTTCGTGATTCGTGCGGCGAACTTTTGTCAATTAATGCCAATATTGGCATATTTTGGCCCACACGGGTGCGATGCTTTTGACCGAAATGAAAAAGTTCAAAAATCACCAATACATGATTTTTGGACATATTGGGGTGTATTGGGTGCGTTCGTGGCAAAAACTCACTTCGTGATTCGTGCGGCGAACTTTTGTCAATTAATGCCAATATTGGCACACGAGGGTGCGATGAGTTTGACCGGAATCAAAAAGATCAAAAAACGCCAAAACATGATTTTTGGACATATTGGAGTGTATTGGGTCCTGTTCGTGGAAAAAACTCACTTCGTGATTCGCGCGGCGAACTTTTGTCAATTAATGCCAGCATTGCATATTTTGGCCCACACGGGTGCGATGTTTTTGACCGGATTGAAAAAGTTCAAAAAGCACGAAAACAAGATTTTGGACATATTGGAGTGTATTGGGTGTGTTCGTGGCAAAAACTCACTTCGTGATTCGTGGGGCGAACTTTTGTCAATTAATGCCAATATTGGCACACGATGGTGCGATGAGTTTGACCGGAATCAAAAAGATCAAAAAACGCCAAAACATGATTTTTGGACATATTGGAGTGTATTGGGTCTGTTCGTGGAAAAAATTCACTTCGTGATTCGCGCGGCGAACTTTTGTCAATTAATGCCAGCATTGCATATTTTGGCCCACACGGGTGCGATGTTTTTGACCGGATTGAAAAAGTTCAAAAAGCACGAAAACAAGATTTTTGGACATATTGGAGTGTATTGGGTGCGTTCGTGGCAAAAACTCACTTCGTGATTCGTGCGGCGAACTTTTGTCAATTAATGCCAATATTGGCACACGAGGGTGCGATGAGTTTGACCGGAATCAAAAAGATCAAAAAACGCCAAAACATGATTTTTGGACATATTGGAGTGTATTGGGTCCGTTCGTGGAAAAAACTCACTTCGTGATTCGCGCGGCGAACTTTTGTCAATTAATGCCAGCATTGCATATTTTGGCCCACACGGGTGTGATGTTTTTGACCGGATTGAAAAAGTTCAAAAAGCACGAAATCAAGATTTTTGGACATATTGGAGTGTATTGGGTGCGTTCGTGGCAAAAAGTCACTTCGTGATTCGTGCGGCGAACTTTTGTCAATTAATGCCAATATTGGCATATTTTGGCCCACACGGGTGCGATGCTTTTGACCGAAATGAAAAAGTTCAAAAATCACCAATACATGATTTTTGGACATATTGGGGTGTATTGGGTGCGTTCGTGGCAAAAACTCACTTCGTGATTCGTGCGGCGAACTTTTGTCAATTAATGCCAATATTGGCACACGAGGGTGCGATGAGTTTGACCGGAATCAAAAAGATCAAAAAACGCCAAAACATGATTTTTGGACATATTGGAGTGTATTGGGTGCGTTCGTGGTAAAAACTCACCTCGTGATTCGCGCGGGGAACTTTTGTCAATTAATGCCAATATTGGCATATTTTGGCCCACACGGGTGCGATGCTTTTGACCGAAATGAAAAAGTTCAAAAATCACCAATACATGATTTTTGGGCATATTGGAGTGTATTGGGTGCGTTCGTGGCAAAAAGTTACTTCGTGATTCGTGCGGCGAACTTTTGTCAATTAATGCCAATATTGGCATATTTTGGCCCACACGGGTGCGATGCTTTTGACCGAAATGAAAAAGTTCAAAAATCACCAATACATGATTTTTGGACATATTGGAGTGTATTGGGTGCGTTCGTGGCAAAAACTCACTTCGTGATTCGTGGGGCGAACTTTTGTCAATTAATGCCAATATTGGCACACGAGGGTGCGATGAGTTTGACCGGAATCAAAAAGATCAAAAAACGCCAAAACATGATTTTTGGACATATTGGAGTGTATTGGGTCCGTTCGTGGAAAAAGTCACTTCGTGATTCGCGCGGCGAACTTTTGTCAATTAATGCCAGCATTGCATATTTTGGCCCACACGGGTGCGATGTTTTTGACCGGATTGAAAAAGTTCAAAAAGCACGAAAACAAGATTTTTGGACATATTGGAGTGTATTGGGTGTGTTCGTGGCAAAAACTCACTTCATGATTCGTGCGGCGAACTTTTGTCAATTAATGCCAATATTGGCATACGATGGTGCGATGAGTTTGACCGGAATAAAAAAGATCAAAAAACGCCAAAACATGATTTTTGGACATATTGGAGTGTATTGGGTGCGTTCGTGGTAAAAACTCACTTCGTGATTCGCGCGGGGAACTTTTGTCAATTAATGCCAATATTGGCATATTTTGGCCCACACGGGTGCGATGCTTTTGACCGAAATGAAAAAGTTCAAAAATCACCAATACATGATTTTTGGACATATTGGATTGTATTGGGTGCGTTCGTGGAAAAAACTCACTTCGTGATTCGTGCGGCGAACTTTTGTCAATTAATGCCAATATTGGCACACGAGGGTGCGATCAGTTTGACCGGAATCAAAAAGATCAAAAAACGCCAAAACATGATCTTTGGACATATTGGAGTGTATTGGGTCCGTTCGTGGAAAAAACTCACTTCGTGATTCGCGCGGCGAACTTTTGTCAATTAATGCCAGCATTGCATATTTTGGCCCACACGGGTGTGATGTTTTTGACCGGATTGAAAAAGTTCAAAAAGCACGAAATCAAGATTTTTGGACATATTGGAGGTATTGGGTGCGTTCGTGGCAAAAAGTCACTTCGTGATTCGTGCGGCGAACTTTTGTCAATTAATGCCAATATTGGCATATTTTGGCCCACACGGGTGCGATGCTTTTGACCGAAATGAAAAAGTTCAAAAATCACCAATACATGATTTTTGGACATATTGGGGTGTATTGGGTGCGTTCGTGGCAAAAACTCACTTCGTGATTCGTGCGGCGAACTTTTGTCAATTAATGCCAATATTGGCACACGAGGGTGCGATGAGTTTGACCGGAATCAAAAAGATCAAAAAACGCCAAAACATGATTTTTGGACATATTGGAGTGTATTGGGTGCGTTCGTGGTAAAAACTCACCTCGTGATTCGCGCGGGGAACTTTTGTCAATTAATGCCAATATTGGCATATTTTGGCCCACACGGGTGCGATGCTTTTGACCGAAATGAAAAAGTTCAAAAATCACCAATACATGATTTTTGGGCATATTGGAGTGTATTGGGTGCGTTCGTGGCAAAAAGTCACTTCGTGATTCGTGCGGCGAACTTTTGTCAATTAATGCCAATATTGGCATATTTTGGCCCACACGGGTGCGATGCTTTTGACCGAAATGAAAAAGTTCAAAAATCACCAATACATGATTTTTGGACATATTGGAGTGTATTGGGTGCGTTCGTGGCAAAAACTCACTTCGTGATTCGTGGGGCGAACTTTTGTCAATTAATGCCAATATTGGCACACGAGGGTGCGATGAGTTTGACCGGAATCAAAAAGATCAAAAAACGCCAAAACATGATTTTTGGACATATTGGAGTGTATTGGGTCCGTTCGTGGAAAAAGTCACTTCGTGATTCGCGCGGCGAACTTTTGTCAATTAATGCCAGCATTGCATATTTTGGCCCACACGGGTGCGATGTTTTTGACCGGATTGAAAAAGTTCAAAAAGCACGAAAACAAGATTTTTGGACATATTGGAGTGTATTGGGTGTGTTCGTGGCAAAAACTCACTTCATGATTCGTGCGGCGAACTTTTGTCAATTAATGCCAATATTGGCATACGATGGTGCGATGAGTTTGACCGGAATAAAAAAGATCAAAAAACGCCAAAACATGATTTTTGGACATATTGGAGTGTATTGGGTGCGTTCGTGGTAAAAACTCACTTCGTGATTCGCGCGGGGAACTTTTGTCAATTAATGCCAATATTGGCATATTTTGGCCCACACGGGTGCGATGCTTTTGACCGAAATGAAAAAGTTCAAAAATCACCAATACATGATTTTTGGACATATTGGATTGTATTGGGTGCGTTCGTGGAAAAAACTCACTTCGTGATTCGTGCGGCGAACTTTTGTCAATTAATGCCAATATTGGCACACGAGGGTGCGATGAGTTTGACCGGAATCAAAAAGATCAAAAAACGCCAAAACATGATCTTTGGACATATTGGAGTGTATTGGGTCCGTTCGTGGAAAAAACTCACTTCGTGATTCGCGCGGCGAACTTTTGTCAATTAATGCCAGCATTGCATATTTTGGCCCACACGGGTGTGATGTTTTTGACCGGATTGAAAAAGTTCAAAAAGCACGAAATCAAGATTTTTGGACATATTGGAGTGTATTGGGTGCGTTCGTGGCAAAAAGTCACTTCGTGATTCGTGCGGCGAACTTTTGTCAATTAATGCCAATATTGGCATATTTTGGCCCACACGGGTGCGATGCTTTTGACCGAAATGAAAAAGTTCAAAAATCACCAATACATGATTTTTGGACATATTGGGGTGTATTATTGGGTGCGTTCGTGGCAAAAACTCACTTCGTGATTCGTGCGGCGAACTTTTGTCAATTAATGCCAATATTGGCACACGAGGGTGCGATGAGTTTGACCGGAATCAAAAAGATCAAAAAACGCCAAAACATGATTTTTGGACATATTGGAGTGTATTGGGTCTGTTCGTGGAAAAAACTCACTTCGTGATTCGCGCGGCGAACTTTTGTCAATTAATGCCAGCATTGCATATTTTGGCCCACACGGGTGCGATGTTTTTGACCGGATTGAAAAAGTTCAAAAAGCACGAAAACAAGATTTTTAGACATATTGGAGTGTATTGGGTGCGTTCGTGGCAAAAACTCACTTCGTGATTCGTGCGGCGAACTTTTGTCAATTAATGCCAATATTGGCACACGAGGGTGCGATGAGTTTGACCGGAATCAAAAAGATCAAAAAACGCCAAAACATGATTTTTGGACATATTGGAGTGTATTGGGTGCGTTCGTGGTAAAAAACTCTCTTCGTGATTCGCGCGGGGAACTTTTGTCAATTAATGCCAGCATTGGCATATTTTGGCCCACACGGGTGCGATGCTTTTGACCGAATTGAAAAAGTTCAAAAATCACCGAATACATGATTTTTGGACATATTGGAGTGTATTGGGTGCGTTCGTGGCAAAAACTCACTTCGTGATTCGTGCGGCGAACTTTTGTCAATTAATGCCAATATTGGCACACGAGGGTGCGATGAGTTTGACCGGAATCAAAAAGATCAAAAAACGCCAAAACATGATTTTTGGACATATTGGAGTGTATTGGGTCCGTTCGTGGAAAAAACTCACTTCGTGATTCGCGCGGCGAACTTTTGTCAATTAATGCCAGCATTGCATATTTTGGCCCACACGGGTGCGATGTTTTTGACCGGATTGAAAAAGTTCAAAAAGCACGAAAACAAGATTTTTGGACATATTGGAGTGTATTGGGTGCGTTCGTGGCAAAAACTCACTTCGTGATTCGTGCGGCGAACTTTTGTCAATTAATGCCAATATTGGCATATTTTGGCCCACACGGGTGCGATGCTTTTGACCGGAAATGAAAAAGTTCAAAAATCACCAATACATGATTTTTGGACATATTGGAGTGTATTGGGTGCGTTCGTGGCAAAAACTCACTTCGTGATTCGTGCGGCGAACTTTTGTCAATTAATGCCAATATTGGCACACGAGGGTGCGATGAGTTTGACCGGAATCAAAAAGATCAAAAAACGCCAAAACATGATTTTTGGACATATTGGAGTGTATTGGGTCCGTTCGTGGAAAAAACTCACTTCGTGATTCGCGCGGCGAACTTTTGTCAATTAATGCCAGCATTGCATATTTTGGCCCACACGGGTGCGATGATTTTTGACCGGATTGAAAAAGTTCAAAAAGCACGAAAACAAGATTTTTGGACATATTGGAGTGTATTGGGTGCGTTCGTGGCAAAAACTCACTTCGTGATTCGTGCGGCGAACTTTTGTCAATTAATGCCAATATTGGCACACGAGGGTGCGATGAGTTTGACCGGAACAAAAAAGATCAAAAAACGCCAAAACATGATTTTTGGACATATTGGAGTGTATTGGGTGCGTTCGTGGTAAAAACTCACCTCGTGATTCGCGCGGGGAACTTTTGTCAATTAATGCCAATATTGGCATATTTTGGCCCACACGGGTGCGATGCTTTTGACCGAAATGAAAAAGTTCAAAAATCACCAATACATGATTTTTGGACATATTGGATTGTATTGGGGTGCGTTCGTGAAAAAAACTCACTTCGTGATTCGTGCGGTGAACTTTTGTCAATTAATGCCGATATTGGCACACGAGGGTGTGATGAGTTTGACCGGAATCAAAAAGATCAAAAAAACGCCAAAACAAGATTTCTGGACATATTGGAGTGTATTGGGTGTGTTCGTGGCAAAAACTCACTTCATGATTCGTGCGGCGAACTTTTGTCAATTAATGCCGATATTGGCATACGATGGTGCGATGAGTTTGACCGGAATAAAAAAGATTCAAAAAACGCCAAAACATGATTTTTGGACATATTGGAGTGTATTGGGTCCGTTCGTGGAAAAAACTCACTTCGTGATTCGCGCGGCGAACTTTTGTCAATTAATGCCAGCATTGCATATTTTGGCCCACACGGGTGCGATGTTTTTGACCGGATTGAAAAAGTTCAAAAAGCACGAAAACAAGATTTTTGGACATATTGGAGTGTATTGGGTGTGTTCGTGGCAAAAAACTCACTTCGTGATTCGTGGGGCGAACTTTTGTCAATTAATGCCAATATTGGCACACGAGGGTGCGATGAGTTTGACCGGAATCAAAAAGATCAAAAAACGCCAAAACATGATTTTTGGACATATTGGAGTGTATTGGGTCTGTTTGTGGAAAAAACTCACTTCGTGATTCGCGCGGCGAACTTTTGTCAATTAATGCCAGCATTGCATATTTTGGCCCACATGGGTGCGATGTTTTTGACCGGATTGAAAAAGTTCAAAAAGCACGAAATACAAGATTTTTGGACATATTGGAGTGTATTGGGTGCGTTCGTGGCAAAAACTCACTTCGTGATTCGTGCGGCGAACTTTTGTCAATTAATGCCAATATTGGCATATTTTGGCCCACACGGGTGCGATGCTTTTGACCGAAATGAAAAAGTTCAAAAATCACCAATACATGATTTTTGGACATATTGGAGTGTATTGGGTGCGTTCGTGGCAAAAACTCACTTCGTGATTCGTGCGGCGAACTTTTGTCAATTAATGCCAATATTGGCACACGAGGGTGCGATGAGTTTGACCGGAATCAAAAAGATCAAAAAACGCCAAAACATGATTTTTGGACATATTGGAGTGTATTGGGTCCGTTCGTGGAAAAAACTCACTTCGTGATTCGCGCGGCGAACTTTTGTCAATTAATGCCAGCATTGCATATTTTGGCCCACACGGGTGCGATGTTTTTGACCGGATTGAAAAAGTTCAAAAAGCACGAAAACAAGATTTTTGGACATATTGGAGTGTATTGGGTGCGTTCGTGGCAAAAACTCACTTCGTGATTCGTGCGGCGAACTTTTGTCAATTAATGCCAATATTGGCACACGCGGGTGCGATGAGTTTGACCGGAATCAAAAAGATCAAAAAACGCCAAAACATGATTTTTGGACATATTGGAGTG
This sequence comes from Oryza glumipatula, assembly GCA_000576495.2. Lineage (NCBI taxonomy): Eukaryota > Viridiplantae > Streptophyta > Magnoliopsida > Poales > Poaceae > Oryza > Oryza glumipatula. The sequence goes on from ALNU03000031.1 coordinate 26,677, forward strand.
TATTGGGTCCGTTCGTGGAAAAAACTCACTTCGTGATTCGCGCGGCGAACTTTTGTCAATTAATGCCAATATTGGCACACGAGGGTGCGATGAGTTTGACCGGAATCAAAAAGATCAAAAAACGCCAAAACATGATTTTTGGACATATTGGAGTGTATTGGGTCCGTTCGTGGAAAAAACTCACATCGTGATTCGCGCGGCGAACTTTTGTCAATTAATGCCAGCATTGCATATTTTGGCCCACACGGGTGCGATGTTTTTGACCGGATTGAAAAAGTTCAAAAACCACGAAAACAAGATTTTTGGACATATTGGAGTGTATTGGGTGTGTTCGTGGCAAAAACTCACTTCGTGATTCGTGCGGCGAACTTTTGTCAATTAATGCCAATATTGGCACACGATGGTGCGATGAGTTTGACCGGAATAAAAAAGATCAAAAAACGCCAAAACATGATTTTTGGACATATTGGAGTGTATTGGGTGCGTTCGTGGTAAAAACTCACTTCGTGATTCGCGCGGGGAACTTTTGTCAATTAATGCCAATATTGGCATATTTTGGCCCACACGGGTGCGATGCTTTTGACCGAAATGAAAAAGTTCAAAAATCACCAATACATGATTTTTGGACATATTGGAGTGTATTGGGTGCGTTCGTGGCAAAAACTCACTTCGTGATTCGTGCGGCGAACTTTTGTCAATTAATGCCAATATTGGCACACGAGGGTGCGATGAGTTTGACCGGAATCAAAAAGATCAAAAAACGCCAAAACATGATTTTTGGACATATTGGAGTGTATTGGGTCCGTTCGTGGAAAAAACTCACTTCGTGATTCGCGCGGCGAACTTTTGTCAATTAATGCCAGCATTCCATATTTTGGCCCACACGGGTGCGATATTTTTGACCGGATTGAAAAAGTTCAAAAAGCACGAAAACAAGATTTTTGGACATATTGGAGTGTATTGGGTGCGTTCGTGGCAAAAACTCACTTCGTGATTCGTGCGGCGAACTTTTGTCAATTAATGCCAATATTGGCACACGAGGGTGCGATGAGTTTGACCGGAATCAAAAAGATCAAAAAACGCCAAAACATGATTTTCGGACATATTGGAGTGTATTGGGTGCGTTCGTGGCAAAAACTCACTTCGTGATTCGTGCGGCGAACTTTTGTCAATTAATGCCAATATTGGCACACGCGGGTGCGTTGAGTTTGACCGGAATCAAAAAGATCAAAAAACGCCAAAACATGATTTTTGGACACATTGGAGTGTATTGGGTGCGTTCGTGGTAAAAACTCACTTCGTGATTCGCGCGGGGAACTTTTGTCAATTAATGCCAATATTGGCATATTTTGGCCCACACGGGTGCGATGCTTTTGACCGAAATGAAAAAGTTCAAAAATCACCAATACATGATTTTTGGACATATTGGAGTGTATTGGGTGCGTTCGTGGCAAAAACTCACTTCGTGATTCGTGCGGCGAACTTTTGTCAATTAATGCCAATATTGGCACACGAGGGTGCGATGAGTTTGACTGGAATAAAAAAGATTCAAAAAACGCCAAAACATGATTTTTGGACATATTGGAGTGTATTGGGTCCGTTCGTGGAAAAAACTCACTTCGTGATTCGCGCGGCGAACTTTTGTCAATTAATGCCAGCATTGCATATTTTGGCCCACACGGGTGCGATGTTTTTGACCGGATTGAAAAAGTTCAAAAAGCACGAAAACAAGATTTTTGGACATATTGGAGTGTATTGGGTGTGTTCGTGGCAAAAACTCACTTCGTGATTCGTGGGGCGAACTTTTGTCAATTAATGCCAATATTGGCACACGAGGGTGCGATGAGTTTGACCGGAATCAAAAAGATCAAAAAACGCCAAAACATGATTTTTGGACATATTGGAGTGTATTGGGTCTGTTTGTGGAAAAAACTCACTTCGTGATTCGCGCGGCGAACTTTTGTCAATTAATGCCAGCATTGCATATTTTGGCCCACACGGGTGCGATGTTTTTGACCGGATTGAAAAAGTTCAAAAAGCACGAAAACAAGATTTCTGGACATATTGGAGTGTATTGGGTGTGTTCGTGGCAAAAACTCACTTCGTGATTCGTGGGGCGAACTTTTGTCAATTAATGCCAATATTGGCACACGATGGTACGATGAGTTTGACCGGAATAAAAAAGATCAAAAAACGCCAAAACATGATTTTTGGACATATTGGAGTGTATTGGGTGCGTTCGTGGCAAAAACTCACTTCGTGATTCGTGCGGCGAACTTTTGTCAATTAATGCCAATATTGGCACACGAGGGTGCGATGAGTTTGACCGGAATAAAAAAGATCAAAAAACGCCAAAACATGATTTTTGGACATATTGGAGTGTATTGGGTCCGTTCGTGGAAAAAAGTCACTTCGTGATTCGCGCGGCGAACTTTTGTCAATTAATGCCAGCATTGCATATTTTGGCCCACACGGGTGCGATGTTTTTGACCGGATTGAAAAAGTTCAAAAAGCACGAAAACAAGATTTTTGGACATATTGGAGTGTATTGGGTGCGTTCGTGGCAAAAACTCATTTCGTGATTCGTGCGGCGAACTTTTGTCAATTAATGCCAATATTGGCACACGCGGGTGCGATGAGTTTGACCGGAATCAAAAAGATCAAAAAACGCCAAAACATGATTTTTGGACATATTGGAGTGTATTGGGTCCGTTCGTGGAAAAAACTCACTTCGTGATTCGCGCGGCGAACTTTTGTCAATTAATGCCAATATTGGCACACGAGGGTGCGATGAGTTTGACCGGAATCAAAAAGATCAAAAAACGCCAAAACATGATTTTTGGACATATTGGAGTGTATTGGGTCCGTTCGTGGAAAAAACTCACATCGTGATTCGCGCGGCGAACTTTTGTCAATTAATGCCAGCATTGTATATTTTGGCCCACACGGGTGCGATGTTTTTGACCGGATTGAAAAAGTTCAAAAACCACGAAAACAAGATTTTTGGACATATTGGAGTGTATTGGGTGTGTTCGTGGCAAAAACTCACTTCGTGATTCGTGCGGCGAACTTTTGTCAATTAATGCCAATATTGGCACACGATGGTGCGATGAGTTTGACCGGAATAAAAAAGATCAAAAAACGCCAAAACATGATTTTTGGACATATTGGAGTGTATTGGGTGCGTTCGTGGTAAAAACTCACTTCGTGATTCGCGCGGGGAACTTTTGTCAATTAATGCCAATATTGGCATATTTTGGCCCACACGGGTGCGATGCTTTTGACCGAAATGAAAAATTTCAAAAATCACCAATACATGATTTTTGGACATATTGGAGTGTATTGGGTGCGTTCGTGGCAAAAACTCACTTCGTGATTCGTGCGGCGAACTTTTGTCAATTAATGCCAATATTGGCACACGAGGGTGCGATGAGTTTGACTGGAATAAAAAAGATCAAAAAACGCCAAAACATGATTTTTGGACATATTGGAGTGTATTGGGTCCGTTCGTGGAAAAAACTCACTTCGTGATTCGCGCGGCGAACTTTTGTCAATTAATGCCAGCATTGCATATTTTGGCCCACACGGGTGCGATGTTTTTGACCGGATTGAAAAAGTTCAAAAAGCACGAAAATAAGATTTTTGGACAAATTGGAGTGTATTGGGTGTGTTCGTGGCAAAAACTCACTTCGTGATTCATGGGGCGAACTTTTGTCAATTAATGCCAATATTGGCACACGAGGGTGCGATGAGTTTGACCGGAATCAAAAAGATCAAAAAACGCCAAAACATGATTTTTGGACATATTGGAGTGTATTGGGTCTGTTTGTGGAAAAAACTCACTTCGTGATTCGCGCGGCGAACTTTTGTCAATTAATGCCAGCATTGCATATTTTGGCCCACATGGGTGCGATGTTTTTGACCGGATTGAAAAAGTTCAAAAAGCACGAAAACAAGATTTCTGGACATATTGGAGTGTATTGGGTGTGTTCGTGGCAAAAACTCACTTCGTGATTCGTGGGGCGAACTTTTGTCAATTAATGCCAATATTGGCACACGATGGTACGATGAGTTTGACCGGAATAAAAAAGATCAAAAAACGCCAAAACATGATTTTTGGACATATTGGAGTGTATTGGGTGCGTTCGTGGCAAAAACTCACTTCGTGATTCGTGCGGCGAACTTTTGTCAATTAATGCCAATATTGGCACACGAGGGTGCGATGAGTTTGACCGGAATAAAAAAGATCAAAAAACGCCAAAACATGATTTTTGGACATATTGGAGTGTATTGGGTCCGTTCGTGGAAAAAAGTCACTTCGTGATTCGCGCGGCGAACTTTTGTCAATTAATGCCAGCATTGCATATTTTGGCCCACACGGGTGCGATGTTTTTGACCGGATTGAAAAAGTTCAAAAAGCACGAAAACAAGATTTTTGGACATATTGGAGTGTATTGGGTGCGTTCGTGGCAAAAACTCACTTCGTGATTCGTGCGGCGAACTTTTGTCAATTAATGCCAATATTGGCACACGCGGGTGCGATGAGTTTGACCGGAATCAAAAAGATCAAAAAACGCCAAAACATGATTTTTGGACATATTGGAGTGTATTGGGTCCGTTCGTGGAAAAAACTCACTTCGTGATTCGCGCGGCGAACTTTTGTCAATTAATGCCAATATTGGCACACGAGGGTGCGATGAGTTTGACCGGAATCAAAAAGATCAAAAAACGCCAAAACATGATTTTTGGACATATTGGAGTGTATTGGGTCCGTTCGTGGAAAAAACTCACATCGTGATTCGCGCGGCGAACTTTTGTCAATTAATGCCAGCATTGCATATTTTGGCCCACACGGGTGCGATGTTTTTGACCGGATTGAAAAAGTTCAAAAACCACGAAAACAAGATTTTTGGACATATTGGAGTGTATTGGGTGTGTTCGTGGCAAAAACTCACTTCGTGATTCGTGCGGCGAACTTTTGTCAATTAATGCCAATATTGGCACACGATGGTGCGATGAGTTTGACCGGAATAAAAAAGATCAAAAAACGCCAAAACATGATTTTTGGACATATTGGAGTGTATTGGGTGCGTTCGTGGTAAAAACTCACTTCGTGATTCGCGCGGGGAACTTTTGTCAATTAATGCCAATATTGGAATATTTTGGCCCACACGGGTGCGATGCTTTTGACCGAAATGAAAAATTTCAAAAATCACCAATACATGATTTTTGGACATATTGGAGTGTATTGGGTGCGTTCGTGGCAAAAACTCACTTCGTGATTCGTGCGGCGAACTTTTGTCAATTAATGCCAATATTGGCACACGAGGGTGCGATGAGTTTGACTGGAATAAAAAAGATCAAAAAACGCCAAAACATGATTTTTGGACATATTGGAGTGTATTGGGTCCGTTCGTGGAAAAAACTCACTTCGTGATTCGCGCGGCGAACTTTTGTCAATTAATGCCAGCATTGCATATTTTGGCCCACACGGGTGCGATGTTTTTGACCGGATTGAAAAAGTTCAAAAAGCACGAAAATAAGATTTTTGGACAAATTGGAGTGTATTGGGTGTGTTCGTGGCAAAAACTCACTTCGTGATTCGTGGGGCGAACTTTTGTCAATTAATGCCAATATTGGCACACGAGGGTGCGATGAGTTTGACCGGAATCAAAAAGATCAAAAAACGCCAAAACATGATTTTTGGACATATTGGAGTGTATTGGGTCTGTTTGTGGAAAAAACTCACTTCGTGATTCGCGCGGCGAACTTTTGTCAATTAATGCCAGCATTGCATATTTTGGCCCACACGGGTGCGATGTTTTTGACCGGATTGAAAAAGTTCAAAAAGCACGAAAACAAGATTTCTGGACATATTGGAGTGTATTGGGTGTGTTCGTGGCAAAAACTCACTTCGTGATTCGTGGGGCGAACTTTTGTCAATTAATGCCAATATTGGCACACGATGGTACGATGAGTTTGACCGGAATAAAAAAGATCAAAAAACGCCAAAACATGATTTTTGGACATATTGGAGTGTATTGGGTGCGTTCGTGGCAAAAACTCACTTCGTGATTCGTGCGGCGAACTTTTGTCAATTAATGCCAATATTGGCACACGAGGGTGCGATGAGTTTGACCGGAATAAAAAAGATCAAAAAACGCCAAAACATGATTTTTGGACATATTGGAGTGTATTGGGTCCGTTCGTGGAAAAAAGTCACTTCGTGATTCGCGCGGCGAACTTTTGTCAATTAATGCCAGCATTGCATATTTTGGCCCACACGGGTGCGATGTTTTTGACCGGATTGAAAAAGTTCAAAAAGCACGAAAACAAGATTTTTGGACATATTGGAGTGTATTGGGTGCGTTCGTGGCAAAAACTCACTTCGTGATTCGTGCGGCGAACTTTTGTCAATTAATGCCAATATTGGCACACGCGGGTGCGATGAGTTTGACCGGAATCAAAAAGATCAAAAAACGCCAAAACATGATTTTTGGACATATTGGAGTGTATTGGGTCCGTTCGTGGAAAAAACTCACTTCGTGATTCGCGCGGCGAACTTTTGTCAATTAATGCCAATATTGGCACACGAGGGTGCGATGAGTTTGACCGGAATAAAAAAGATCAAAAAACGCCAAAACATGATTTTTGGACATATTGGAGTGTATTGGGTCCGTTCGTGGAAAAAAGTCACTTCGTGATTCGCGCGGCGAACTTTTGTCAATTAATGCCAGCATTGCATATTTTGGCCCACACGGGTGCGATGTTTTTGACCGGATTGAAAAAGTTCAAAAAGCACGAAAACAAGATTTTTGGACATATTGGAGTGTATTGGGTGCGTTCGTGGCAAAAACTCACTTCGTGATTCGTGCGGCGAACTTTTGTCAATTAATGCCAATATTGGCACACGCGGGTGCGATGAGTTTGACCGGAATCAAAAAGATCAAAAAACGCCAAAACATGATTTTTGGACATATTGGAGTGTATTGGGTCCGTTCGTGGAAAAAACTCACTTCGTGATTCGCGCGGCGAACTTTTGTCAATTAATGCCAATATTGGCACACGAGGGTGCGATGAGTTTGACCGGAATAAAAAAGATCAAAAAACGCCAAAACATGATTTTTGGACATATTGGAGTGTATTGGGTCCGTTCGTGGAAAAAAGTCACTTCGTGATTCGCGCGGCGAACTTTTGTCAATTAATGCCAGCATTGCATATTTTGGCCCACACGGGTGCGATGTTTTTGACCGGATTGAAAAAGTTCAAAAAGCACGAAAACAAGATTTTTGGACATATTGGAGTGTATTGGGTGCGTTCGTGGCAAAAACTCACTTCGTGATTCGTGCGGCGAACTTTTGTCAATTAATGCCAATATTGGCACACGCGGGTGCGATGAGTTTGACCGGAATCAAAAAGATCAAAAAACGCCAAAACATGATTTTTGGACATATTGGAGTGTATTGGGTCCGTTCGTGGAAAAAACTCACTTCGTGATTCGCGCGGCGAACTTTTGTCAATTAATGCCAATATTGGCACACGAGGGTGCGATGAGTTTGACCGGAATAAAAAAGATCAAAAAACGCCAAAACATGATTTTTGGACATATTGGAGTGTATTGGGTCCGTTCGTGGAAAAAAGTCACTTCGTGATTCGCGCGGCGAACTTTTGTCAATTAATGCCAGCATTGCATATTTTGGCCCACACGGGTGCGATGTTTTTGACCGGATTGAAAAAGTTCAAAAACCACGAAAACAAGATTTTTGGACATATTGGAGTGTATTGGGTGTGTTCGTGGCAAAAACTCACTTCGTGATTCGTGCGGCGAACTTTTGTCAATTAATGCCAATATTGGCACACGATGGTGCGATGAGTTCGACCGGAATAAAAAAGATCAAAAAACGCCAAAACATGATTTTTGGACATATTGGAGTGTATTGGGTGCGTTCGTGGTAAAAAACTCACTTCGTGATTCGCGCGGGGAACTTTTGTCAATTAATGCCAATATTGGCATATTTTGGCCCACACGGGTGCGATGCTTTTGACCGAAATGAAAAAGTTCAAAAATCACCAATACATGATTTTTGGACATATTGGAGTGTATTGGGTGCGTTCGTGGCAAAAACTCACTTCGTGATTCGTGCGGCGAACTTTTGTCAATTAATGCCAATATTGGCACACGAGGGTGCGATGAGTTTGACCTGGAATAAAAAAGATCAAAAAACGCCAAAACATGATTTTTGGACATATTGGAGTGTATTGGGTCCGTTCGTGGAAAAAACTCACTTCGTGATTCGCGCGGCGAACTTTTGTCAATTAATGCCAGCATTGCATATTTTGGCCCACACGGGTGCGATGTTTTTGACCGGATTGAAAAAGTTCAAAAAGCACGAAAACAAGATTTTTGGACAAATTGGAGTGTATTGGGTGTGTTCGTGGCAAAAACTCACTTCGTGATTCGCTGCGGCGAACTTTTGTCAATTAATGCCAATATTGGCACACGAGGGTGCGATGAGTTTGACCGGAATCAAAAAGATCAAAAAACGCCAAAACATGATTTTTGGACATATTGGAGTGTATTGGGTCCGTTCGTGGAAAAAACTCACTTCGTGATTCGCGCGGCGAACTTTTGTCAATTAATGCCAGCATTGCATATTTTGGCCCACACGGGTGCGATGTTTTTGACCGGATTGAAAAAGTTCAAAAAGCACGAAAACAAGATTTTTGGACATATTGGAGTGTATTGGGTGTGTTCGTGGCAAAAACTCACTTCGTGATTCGTGCGGCGAACTTTTGTCAATTAATGCCAATATTGGCACACGATGGTGCGATGAGTTTGACCGGAATAAAAAAGATCAAAAAACGCCAAAACATGATTTTTGGACATATTGGAGTGTATTGGGTGCGTTCGTGGTAAAAACTCACTTCGTGATTCGCGCGGGGAACTTTTGTCAATTAATGCCAATATTGGAATATTTTGGCCCACACGGGTGCGATGCTTTTGACCGAAATGAAAAATTTCAAAAATCACCAATACATGATTTTTGGACATATTGGAGTGTATTGGGTGCGTTCGTGGCAAAAACTCACTTCGTGATTCGTGCGGCGAACTTTTGTCAATTAATGCCAATATTGGCACACGAGGGTGCGATGAGTTTGACTGGAATAAAAAAGATCAAAAAACGCCAAAACATGATTTTTGGACATATTGGAGTGTATTGGGTCCGTTCGTGGAAAAAACTCACTTCGTGATTCGCGCGGCGAACTTTTGTCAATTAATGCCAGCATTGCATATTTTGGCCCACACGGGTGCGATGTTTTTGACCGGATTGAAAAAGTTCAAAAAGCACGAAAATAAGATTTTTGGACAAATTGGAGTGTATTGGGTGTGTTCGTGGCAAAAACTCACTTCGTGATTCGTGGGGCGAACTTTTGTCAATTAATGCCAATATTGGCACACGAGGGTGCGATGAGTTTGACCGGAATCAAAAAGATCAAAAAACGCCAAAACATGATTTTTGGACATATTGGAGTGTATTGGGTCTGTTTGTGGAAAAAACTCACTTCGTGATTCGCGCGGCGAACTTTTGTCAATTAATGCCAGCATTGCATATTTTGGCCCACACGGGTGCGATGTTTTTGACCGGATTGAAAAAGTTCAAAAAGCACGAAAACAAGATTTCTGGACATATTGGAGTGTATTGGGTGTGTTCGTGGCAAAAACTCACTTCGTGATTCGTGGGGCGAACTTTTGTCAATTAATGCCAATATTGGCACACGATGGTACGATGAGTTTGACCGGAATAAAAAAGATCAAAAAACGCCAAAACATGATTTTTGGACATATTGGAGTGTATTGGGTGCGTTCGTGGCAAAAACTCACTTCGTGATTCGTGCGGCGAACTTTTGTCAATTAATGCCAATATTGGCACACGAGGGTGCGATGAGTTTGACCGGAATCAAAAAGATCAAAAAACGCCAAAACATGATTTTTGGACATATTGGAGTGTATTGGGTGCCGTTCGTGGAAAAAAGTCACTTCGTGATTCGCGCGGCGAACTTTTGTCAATTAATGCCAGCATTGCATATTTTGGCCCACACGGGTGCGATGTTTTTGACCGGAATTGAAAAAGTTCAAAAAGCACGAAAACAGATTTTTGGACATATTGGAGTGTATTGGGTGCGTTCGTGGCAAAAACTCACTTCGTGATTCGTGCGGCGAACTTTTGTCAATTAATGCCAATATTGGCACACGCGGGTGCGATGAGTTTGACCGGAATCAAAAAGATCAAAAAACGCCAAAACATGATTTTTGGACATATTGGAGTGTATTGGGTGCGTTCGTGGAAAAAACTCACTTCGTGATTCGCTGCGGCGAACTTTTGTCAATTAATGCCAATATTGGCACACGAGGGTGCGATGAGTTTGACCGGAATAAAAAGATCAAAAAACGCCAAAACATGATTTTTGGACATATTGGAGTGTATTGGGTCCGTTCGTGGAAAAAAAGTCACTTCGTGATTCGCGCGGCGAACTTTTGTCAATTAATGCCAGCATTGCATATTTTGGCCCACACGGGTGCGATGTTTTTGACCGGATTGAAAAAGTTCAAAAAGCACGAAAACAAGATTTTTGGACATATTGGAGTGTATTGGGTGCGTTCGTGGCAAAAACTCACTTCGTGATTCGTGCGGCGAACTTTTGTCAATTAATGCCAATATTGGCACACGAGGGTGCGATGAGTTTGACCGGAATCAAAAAGATCAAAAAACGCCAAAACATGATTTTTGGACATATTGGAGTGTATTGGGTCCGTTCGTGGAAAAAACTCACTTCGTGATTCGCGCGGCGAACTTTTGTCAATTAATGCCAATATTGGCACACGAGGGTGCGATGAGTTTGACCGGAATAAAAAAGATCAAAAAACGCCAAAACATGATTTTTGGACATATTGGAGTGTATTGGGTCCGTTCGTGGAAAAAAGTCACTTCGTGATTCGCGCGGCGAACTTTTTGTCAATTAATTGCCAGCATTGCATATTTTGGCCACACGGGTGCGATGTTTTTGACCGGATTGAAAAAGTTCAAAAACGCACGAAAACAAGATTTTTGGACATATTGGAGTGTATTGGGTGCGTTCGTGGCAAAAACTCACTTCGTGATTCGTGCGGCGAACTTTTGTCAATTAATGCCAATATTGGCACACGCGGGTGCGATGAGTTTTGACCGGAATCAAAAAGATCAAAAAACGCCAAAACATGATTTTTGGACATATTGGAGTGTATTGGGTCCGTTCGTGGAAAAACTCACTTCGTGATTCGCGCGGCGAACTTTTGTCAATTAATGCCAATATTGGCACACGAGGGTGCGATGAGTTTGACCGGAATCAAAAGATCAAAAAACGCCAAAACATGATTTTTGGACATATTGGAGTGTATTGGGTGCCGTTCGTGGCAAAAACTCACTTCGTGATTCGCTGCGGCGAACTTTTGTCAATTAATGCCAGCATTGCATATTTTGGCCCACACGGGTGCGATGTTTTTGACCGGAATTGAAAAAGTTCAAAAAGCACGAAAACATGATTTTTGGACATATTGGAGTGTATTGGGTGCGTTCGTGGCAAAAACTCACTTCGTGATTCGTGCGGCGAACTTTTGTCAATTAATGCCAATATTGGCACACGAGGGTGCGATGAGTTTGACCGGAATCAAAAAGATCAAAAACGCCAAAACATGATTTTTGGACATATTGGAGTGTATTGGGTGCGTTCGTGGCAAAAACTCACTTCGTGATTCGTGCGGCGAACTTTTGTCAATTAATGCCAATATTGGCATATTTTGGCCCACACGGGTGCGATGCTTTTTGACCGAATGAAAAAGTTCAAAAATCACCAATACATGATTTTTGGACATATTGGAGTGTATTGGGTGCGTTCGTGGCAAAAACTCACTTCGTGATTCGTGCGGCGAACTTTTGTCAATTAATGCCAATATTGGCACACGAGGGTGCGATGAGTTTGACCGGAATCAAAAAGATCAAAAAACGCCAAAACATGATTTTTGGACATATTGGAGTGTATTGGGTGCGTTCGTGGAAAAAACTCACTTCGTGATTCGCGCGGCGAACTTTTGTCAATTAATGCCAGCATTGCATATTTTGGCCCACACGGGTGCGATGCTTTTTGACCGGAATTGAAAAAGTTCAAAAGCACGAATACAATGATTTTTGGACAATATTGGAGTGTATTGGGTGCGTTCGTGGCAAAAACTCACTTCGTGATTCGTGCGGCGAACTTTTGTCAATTAATGCCAATATTGGCACACGAGGGTGCGATGAGTTTGACCGGAATCAAAAAGATCAAAAAACGCCAAAACATGATTTTTGGACATATTGGAGTGTATTGGGTGCGTTCGTGGCAAAAACTCACTTCGTGATTCGCGCGGCGAACTTTTGTCAATTAATGCCAGCATTGGCATATTTTGGCCCACACGGGTGCGATGCTTTTGACCGGAATGAAAAAGTTCAAAAATCACGCAATACATGATTTTTGGACATATTGGAGTGTATTGGGTGCGTTCGTGGCAAAAACTCACTTCGTGATTCGTGCGGCGAACTTTTGTCAATTAATGCCAATATTGGCACACGATGGTGCGATGAGTTTGACCGGAATCAAAAAGATCAAAAAACGCCAAAACATGATTTTTGGACATATTGGAGTGTATTGGGTGCGTTCGTGGCAAAAACTCACTTCGTGATTCGCTGCGGCGAACTTTTGTCAATTAATGCCAATATTGGCATATTTTGGCCCACACGGGTGCGATGCTTTTGACCGAAATGAAAAAGTTCAAAAATGCACCAATACATGATTTTTGGACATATTGGAGTGGTATTGGGTGCGTTCGTGGCAAAAACTCACTTCGTGATTCGTGCGGCGAACTTTTTGTCAATTAATGCCAATATTGGCACACGATGGTGCGATGTTTTTAACGGAATCAAAGAGTTCAAAAAAGGCCAAAACATGATTTTTGGACATATTGGAGATGTATTGGGTGCGTTCGTGGCAAAAAACTCACTTCGTGATTCGTGCGGCGAACTTTTGTCAATTAATGTCCAATATTGGCACACGAGGGTGCGATGTTTTTTGACCGGAATCGAAAAAGTTCAAAAACGCCAAAACATGATTTTTTGGACATATTGGAGTGTATTGGTGCGTTCGTGGCAAAAACTCACTTCGTGATTCGTGCGGCGAACTTTTGTCAATTAATGCCAATATTGGCACACGAGGGTGCGATGTTTTTGACCGGAATCAAAAAGTCAAAAAAGCCCAAAACATGATTTTGGACATATTGGAGTGTATTGGGTTGCGTTTCGTGGCAAAAACTCACTCGTGATTCGCGCGGCGAACTTTTGTCAATTAATGCCAATATTGGCATATTTGGCCCACACGTGGTTGCGATGCTTTTGACCGAAATGAAAAAGTTCAAAAATCACCAATACATGATTTTTGGACATATCGGAGTGTTAGTGGGTTTGCGTTCGTGGCAAAAACTCACTTCGTGATTCGTTGCGGCGACACTTTTTGTCAATTATATGCCAATATTGGCACAGCTGAGGGATGCGATGCGTTTGACCGGAATTTCAACAAAGATCAAAAAACGGCCCAACAACATGATTTTTGCGCAATACTTGGAGTGCTATTGGGTGCGTTCGTGGCCAACACAAAACCTACTTAGTGATTCGTTGCGGCGAACTTTTGTACAAATTTAATGCCCAATATTGGCATTTTGGCCCCACACGAGGGTGCGATGCGTTTTTGACCGGAATGCAAAAACGATCAACAAATCACCAACTACATGATTTTTGGACATATTGGAGCTGTATTGGGTGCGTTCGTGGCAAAAACTCACTTCGTGATTCGCGCGGCGAACTTTTGTCAATTAATGCCAATATTGCATATTTTGGCCCACACGGGTGCGATGTTTTTGACCGGAATGAAAAAGTTCAAAAAGCCCAAAACATGATTTTTGGACATATTGGAGTGTATTGGGTGCGTTCGTGGCAAAAACTCACTTCGTGATTCGTGCGGCGAACTTTTGTCAATTAATGCCAATATTGGCACACGAGGGTTTGCGATGAGTTTGACCGGAATCAAAAAGATTCAAAAAACGCCAAAACATGATTTTTGGACATATTGGAGTGTATTGGGTGCGTTCGTGGCAAAAACTCACTTCGTGATTCGCGCGGCGAACTTTTGTCAATTAATGCCAATATTTGGCCCACGGGGTGCGATGAGTTTGACCGGAATAAAAAGATCAAAAACGCCCAAAACATGATTTTTGGACATATTGGAGTGTATGGGTTCGTTCGTGGCAAAAACTCACTTCGTGATTCGCGCGGCGAACTTTTGTCAATTAATGCCAGCATTGCATATTTTGGCCCACACGGGTGCGATGTTTTTGACCGGATTGAAAAAGTTCAAAAAGCACGAAAACAATGATTTTTGGACATATTGGAGTGTATTGGGTGCGTTCGTGGCAAAAACTCACTTCGTGATTCGTGCGGCGAACTTTTGTCAATTAATGCCAATATTGGCACACGAGGGTTGCGATGAGTTTGACCGGAATCAAAAAGATTCAAAAAACGCCAAAACATGATTTTTGGACATATTGGAGTGTATTGGGTGCGTTCGTGGCAAAAACTCACTTCGTGATTCGCTGCGGCGAACTTTTGTCAATTAATGCCAATATTGGCACACGAGGGTGCGATGAGTTTTGACCGGAATCAAAAAGATCAAAAAACGCCAAAACATGATTTTTGGACATATTGGAGTGTATTGGGTCGTTCGTGGCAAAAACTCACTTCGTGATTCGCGCGGCGAACTTTTGTCAATTAATGCCAGCATTGCATATTTTGGCCCACACGGGTGCGATGCTTTTTGACCGGAATTGAAAAAGTTCAAAAAGCACCAAAACATGATTTTTGGACATATTGGAGTGTATTGGGTGCGTTCGTGGCAAAAACTCACTTCGTGATTCGTGCGGCGAACTTTTGTCAATTAATGCCAATATTGGCACACGAGGGTGCGATGAGTTTTGACCGGAATCAAAAAGATCAAAAACGCCAAAACATGATTTTTGGACATATTGGAGTGTATTGGGTGCGTTCGTGGCAAAAACTCACTTCGTGATTCGCGCGGCGAACTTTTGTCAATTAATGCCAAGCATTGCATATTTTGGCCCACACGGGTGCGATGCTTTTTGACCGGAATGAAAAAGTTCAAAAAGCACGCAATACATGATTTTTGGACATATTGGAGTGTATTGGGTGCGTTCGTGGCAAAAACTCACTTCGTGATTCGTGCGGCGAACAATTAATGCAGATTGGCATATTATGGCACACGAGGGTGGCGATGCTTTTGACCGGAATGCAAAAAGTTCAAAAAGCACGAAAACATGATTTTTGGACATATTGGAGTGTATTGGGTGCGTTCGTGGCAAAAACTCACTTCGTGATTCGCTGCGGCGAACTTTTGTCAATTAATGCCAATATTGGCATATTTTGGCCCACGAGGGTGCGATGATTTTGACCGGAATCAAAAAAGATCAAAAAGCACCAATACATGATTTTTGGACATATTGGAGTGTATTGGGTGCGTTCGTGGCAAAAACTCACTTCGTGATTCGTGCGGCGAACTTTTGTACAATTAATGCCAATATTGGCACACGAGGGTGCGATGAGTTTTGACCGGAATCAAAAAGATTCAAAAAACGGCCCAAAACATGATTTTTGGACATATTGGAGTGTATTGGGTGCGTTCGTGGCAAAAACTCACTTCGTGATTCGCGCGGCGAACCTTTTGTCAATTAATGCCAATATTGGCATATTTGGCCCACACGGGTGCGATGCTTTTGACCGAAATGAAAAAGTTCAAAAATCACCCAATACATGATTTTTGGACATATGGAGTGTATTGGGTGCGTTCGTGGCAAAAAACTAACTTCAGTGATTCGTTTGCGGCGAACTTTCTTTTGACCAACTTAATGCCAATATTGGCACACGAGGGTTTGCGATGAGTTTGACCGGAATCCCAAAGATCAAACAAACGGCCAAAACAGATTTTTGGACATATTGGCAGCTGTATTGGGTGCCCGGTTCGTGGCAAAACACTCACTTCGTGATTCGCGCGGCGAACTTTTTGTACAATTAATGTCCATCATTGCATATTTTGGCCCCCACACGGGTGCCGATTGTTTTTGACCGGAATTGCAAAAAGTTCAAAAGCACGAAAACAATGATTTTTGGTACATTATTGGAGGTATTGGGTGCTGTTTCGTGGCAAAAATCACTTCGTGAATTTCAGTGCTGGCGAACTTTTGTCAATTAATGCCACAATATTGGCACACGATGTGTGCGATGAGTTGACCTGGAATCAAAAGATTCAAAAAACGCCAAAACATGATTTTTGGACATATTGGAGTGTATTGGGTGCGTTCGTGGCAAAACTCACTTCGTGATTCGCTGCGGCGAACTTTTGTCAATTAATGCCAATATTGGCACACGACGGGTGCGATGTTTTTCTACCTGGAATTCAAAAGTTCAAAAACGCAAAACATGATTTTTGGACATATTGGAGTGTATTGGGTGCGTTCGTGGCAAAAACTCAGCTTCGTGATTCGTGCGGCGAACTTTTGTCAATTAATGCCAATATTGGCACACGAGGGTGCGATGATTTTGAACTGGAATCAAAAAGTTCAAAAAACGCCAAAACATGATTTTTGGACATATTGGAGTGTATTGGGTGCGTTCGTGGCAAAACTCACTTCGTGATTCGCGCGGCGAACTTTTGTCAATTAATGCAATATTGGCACACGAGGGTGCGATGTTTTGTACTGGAATAAAAGTTCAAAAACGCCAAAACATGATTTTTGGACATATTGGAGTGTATTGGGTCGTTCGTGGAAAAACTCACTTCGTGATTCGCGCGGCGAACTTTTGTCATTAATGCCAGCATTGCATATTTTGGCCCACACGGTGCGATGTTTTTGACCGAATTGAAAAAGTTCAAAAAGCACGAAAACAGATTTTTGGACATATTGGAGTGTATTGGTGGCGTTCGTGGCAAAAACTCACTTCGTGATTCGTGCGGCGAACTTTTGTCAATTAATGCCAATATTGGCACACGAGGTGCGATGAGTTTTGACCGGATCAAAAAGATCAAAAACGCCAAACATGATTTTTGGACATATTGGAGTGTATTGGGTCCGTTCGTGGAAAAAACTCACTTCGTGATTCGCGCGGCGAACTTTTGTCAATTAATGCCAATATTGGCACACGAGGGTGCGATGAGTTTTGACCGGAATCAAAAAGATCAAAAACACCAAAACATGATTTTTGGACATATTGGAGTGTATTGGGTGCGTTCGTGGAAAAACTCACTTCGTGATTCGCGCGGCGAACTTTTGTCAATTAATGCCAATTGCATATTTGGCCCACACGGGTGCGATGTTTTTGACCGGATTGAAAAAGTTCAAAAACACGAAAACATGATTTTTGGACATATTGGAGTGTATTGGGTGTTGTTCGGGCAAAAACTCACTTCGTGATTCGTGCGGCGAACTTTTGTCAATTAATGCCAATATTGGCACACACGAGGGTGCGATGAGTTTGACCGGAATAAAAAGATCAAAAAACGCCAAACATGATTTTTGGACATATTGGAGTGTATTGGGTCCGTTCGTGGAAAAACTCACTTCGTGATTCGCGCGCGCGCGAACTTTTGTCAATTAATGCCAGCATTGCATATTTTGGCC
>ALNU03000032.1:0-40041 GCA_000576495.2 Oryza glumipatula
TGGCAAAAACTCACTTCGGGACTCGCGCTGCGTACTTTGGTCAATTAATGCACGATATTCAGCCACTAGTGGGTGGGATGTAATATACCAGGAATCAAAAGTTCAAAAAGACACAAAAACATGATTATTTTGGACATAGTTGGAGTGTATTGCGTGTGCGTGTCGTTGGCAAAAACTCACTTACGGCGACCTCATGGGTAGGGGCTGGTCTGAACGTGTTGTCAACTAATGCCCGATATTGCACACATCGTTGGGTTGTGATGGTATTAGAAACCGGAAATCGAGAAAAGTTCAAAAAGCACCACAACCATGATTTTTGGGACATATGGGAGTGTATTGGGTGCGTTTGTTGGCAAAGAACTCACTTCGCGACTCGCGCTGCGAACTTTTGTCAATTAATGCCGATATTGCCACACGTGGGTGGGATGTAATATACCGGAATCAAAAAGTTCAAAAAGCACCAAAACGTGATTTTTGGACATGTTGGAGTGTATTGGGTGCGTTTGTGGCACAAACTCACTTCGCAACTCGCGCTGCGAACTTTTGTCAATTAATGCCGATATTGCCACACGTGTGTGGGATGTATATATACGGGAATCAAAAAGTTCAAAAAGCCTCCAAAACGTGTGTGGGATGTACATGTTGGAGTGTATTGGGTGCGTTCGTGGCAAAAACTCACTTCGCGACTCACGCGGCGAACTTTTGTCAATTAATGCCGATATTGCCACACTTGGGTAGGATGTAATATACCGGAATCAAAAAGTTCCAAAAGCACCTAAACATTATTTTTGGACATTTTGGAAGTGGGTTGGGTGCGTTCTTGGCAAAAACCTCACTTCGGCGACTCGCGCTGCGAACTTTTGTCAATTAATGCCGATATGGCCACTTGTGGGTGGGATTGTAATATACCGAATCAAAAAGTTCAAAAAGCACCAAAACATGATTTTTGGACATATTGGAGTGGATTGGGTGTGCGTTCTTGGCAAAAACTCACTTCGCGACTCGCGCTGCGAACTTTTGTAAATTAATGCCGATATTGCCACACGTGGGTGGGATGTAATATACCGGAATCGAAAAGTGCAAAAAGCACCAAAACATGATTTTTGGACATATTGGTGTGTATTGGGTGCGTTCGTGGCAAAAACTCACTTCGCGACTCACACGGCGAACTTATGTCAATTAATGCCGATATTGTCACACGTGGGTAGGATGTAATATACCGGAATAAAAAAGTTCAAAAAGCACCAAAACATGATTTTTTGGACATATTGGAGTGGATTGGGTGCGTTCTCGGCAAAAACACACTTCGTGACTCGCGCTGCGAACTTTTGTCAATTAATGCCGATATTGCCACTTGTGGGTGGGATGTAATATACCGGAATCAAAAAGTTCAAAAAGCAACAAAACATGATTTTTGGACATATTGGAGTGGATTAGGTGCGTTCTTGGCAAAAACTAACTCGCGACTCGCGCTGCGAAATTTTGTCAATTAATGCCGATATTGCCACACGTGGGTGGGATGTAATATACCGGAATCAAAAAGTTCAAAAAGCAGCCAAAACATGATTTTTGGACATATTGGAGTGTATTGGGTGCGTTTGTGGGCAAAAACTCACTTCGCGACTCGCGCGTGCGAACTTTGTCAACTTAATGCCGATATTGCCACACGTGGTGGGATTGTATTATACCGAAATCAAAAAGTTCAAAAAGCACCAAAACATGATTTTTGGACATATTGGAGTGTATTGGGTGCGTTCGTGGCAAAAACTCACTTCGCGACTCGCGCTGCGAACTTTTGTCAATTAATGCCGATATTGCCACACGTGGGTGGATTAATATACCGGAATCAAAAAGTTCAAAAAGCACCAAAAACATGATTTTTGGACATATTGGAGTGTATTGGGTGCGTTTCGTGGCAAAAACTCACTTCGCGACTCGCGCTGCGAACTTTTGTCAATTAATGCCGATATTGCCACACGTGGGTGGGATGTAATATACCGGAATCAAAAAGTTCAAAAAGCTCCAAAACGTGATTTTTGGACATGTTGGAGTGTATTGGGTGCGTTCGTGGCAAAAACTCACTTCGCGACTCACGCGGCGAACTTTTGTCAATTAATGCCGATATTGCCACACTTGGGTAGGATGTAATATACCGGAATCAAAAAGTTCAAAAAGCACCTAAACATTATTTTTGGACATATTGGAGTGGATTGGGTGCGTTCTCGGTAAAAACTCACTTCGTGACTCACGCTGTGAACTTTTGTCAATTAATGCCGATATTGCCACTCGTGGGTGGGATGTAATATACCGGAATCAAAAAGCTCAAAAAGCACCAAAACATTATTTTTGGACATATTGGAGTGGATTGGGTGCATTCTTGGCAAAAACTCACTTCGCGACTCGCGCTGCGAACTTTTGTCAATTAATGCCGATATTGCCACTTGTGGGTGGGATGTAATATACCGGAATCAAAAAGTTCAAAAAGCACCAAAACATGATTTTTGGACATATTGGAGTGTATTGGGTGCGTTCTGGGCAAAAACTCACTTCGCGACTCGCGCTGCGAACTTTTGTCAATTAATGCCGATATTGCCACACGTGGGTGGGATTTAATATACCGGAATCGAAAAAGTTCAAAAAAGCACCAAAACATGATTTTTGGACATATTGGAGTGTATTGGGTGCGTTCGTGGCAAAAACTCACTTCGCGACTCGCGCTGCGAACTTTTGTCAATTAATGCCGATATTGCCACACGTGGGTAGGATGTAATATACCGGAATCAAAAAGTTCAAAAAGCACCAAAACATGATTTTTGGACATATTGGAGTGTATTGGGTGCGTTCTCGGCAAAAACTCACTTCGCTGACTCGCGCTGCGAACTTTTGTCAATTAATGCCGATATTGCCACATCGTGGGTGGGATGTAATATACCGGAATCAAAAAGTTCAAAAAGCACCAAAACATGATTTTTGGACATATTGGAGTGTATTAGGGTGCGTTCTTGGCAAAAACTCACTTCGCGACTCGCGCTGCGAACTTTTGTCAATTAATGCCGATATTGCCACACGTGGGTGGGATGTAATATACCGGAATCAAAAAGTTCGAAAAAGCAGCCAAAACATGATTTTTGGACATATTGGAGTGTATTGGGTGCGTTCTTGGCAAAAACTCACTTCGCGACTCGCGCTGCGAACTTTTGTCAATTAATGCCGATATTGCCACTCGTGGGTGGGATGTTATTAACCGGAATCGAAAAAGTTCAAAAAGCACCAAAACATGATTTTTGGACATATTGGAGTGTATTGGGTGCGTTCTTGGCAAAAACTCACTTCGCTGACTCGCGCTGCGAACTTTTGTCAATTAATGCCGATATTGCCACACGTGGGTGGGATGTAATATACCGGAATCAAAAAGTTCAAAAAGCACCTAAACATGATTTTGGACATATTGGAGTGTATTGGGTGCGTTCATGGCAAAAACTCACTTCGCGACTCGCGCTGCGAACTTTTGTCAATTAATGCCGATATTGCCACTCGTGGGTGGGATGTTATATACCGGAATCGAAAAAGTTCAAAAGCACCCCAAACATGATTTTGGACATATTGGAGTGTATGGGTGCGTTCGTGGCAAAAACTCACTTCGCGACTCACGCGGCGAACTTTTGTCAATTAATGCCGATATTGCCACACGTGGGTAGGATGTAATATACCGGAATCAAAAAGTTCGAAAAGCACCTAAAACATGATTTTCGGACATATTGGAGTGGATTGGGTGCGTTCTCTGGCAAAAACTCACTTCGCTGACTCGCGCTGCGAACTTTTGTCAATTAATGCCGATATTGCCACTCGTGGGTGGGATGTAATATACCGGAATCAAAAAGTTCAAAAAGCACCAAAACATGATTTTTGGACATATTGGAGTGTATTGGGTGCGTTCTTTGGCAAAAACTCACTTCGCGACTCGCGCTGCGAACTTTTGTCAATTAATGCCGATATTGCCACTCGTGGGTGGGATGTAATATACCGGAATCAAAAAGTTCAAAAAGCACCAAAACATGATTTTTGGACATATTGGAGTGTATTGGGTGCGTTCGTGGCAAAAACTCACTTCGCGACTCGCGCTGCGAACTTTTGTCAATTAATGCCGATATTGCCACACTTGGGTAGGATGTAATATACCGGAATCAAAAAGTTCAAAAAGCACCTAAAACATGATTTTGGACATATTGGAGTGGATTGGGTGCAGTTCTTGGCAAAAACTCACTTCGCGACTCGCGCTGCGAACTTTTGTCAATTAATGCCGATATTGCCACTGTGGGTGGGATGTAATATACCGGAATCAAAAAGTTCAAAAAGCACCAAAACATGATTTTTGGACATATTGGAGTGGATTGGGTGCGTTCTTGGCAAAAACTCACTTCGCGACTCACGCTGCGAACTTTTGTCAATTAATGCCGATATTGCCACACGTGGGTGGGATGTAATATACCGGAATCAAAAAGTTCAAAAAGCACCTAAACATGATTTTTGGACATATTGGAGTGTATTGGGTGCGTTCGTGGCAAAAACTCACTTCGCGACTCACGCGGCGAACTTTTGTCAATTAATGCCGATATTGCCACACGTGGGTAGGATGTAATATACCGGAATCAAAAAGTTCAAAAAGCACCAAAACATGATTTTTGGACATATTGGAGTGGATTAGGGTGCGTTCTGGCAAAAACTCACTTCGCGACTCGCGCTGCGAACTTTTGTCAATTAATGCCGATATTGCCACTTGTGGGTGGGATGTAATATACCGGAATCAAAAAGTTCAAAAAGCACCAAAACATGATTTTTGGACATATTGGAGTGTATTGGGTGCGTTCTTGGCAAAAACTCACTTCGCGACTCGCGCTGCGAACTTTTGTCAATTAATGCCGATATTGCCACACGTGGGTGGGATGTAATATACCGGAATCAAAAAGTTCAAAAAGCACCAAAACATGATTTTTGGACATATTGGAGTGTATTGGGTGCGTTTGTGGCAAAAACTCACTTCGCGACTCGCGCTGCGAACTTTTGTCAATTAATGCCGATATTGCCACTCGTGGGTGCGATGTATTAACCGAAACGAAAAAGTTCAAAAAGCACCAAAACATGATTTTTGGACATATTGGAGTGTATTGGGTGCGTTCTTGGCAAAAACTCACTTCGCGACTCGCGCTGCGAACTTTTGTCAATTAATGCCGATATTGCCACACGTGGGTGGGATGTAATATACCGGAATCAAAAAGTTCAAAAAGCACCAAAACATGATTTTTGGACATATTGGAGTGTATTGGGTGCGTTCGTGGCAAAAACTCACTTCGCGACTCGCGCTGCGAACTTTTGTCAATTAATGCCGATATTGCCACACGTGGGTGGGATGTAATATACCGGAATCAAAAAGTTCAAAAAGCTACCAAAACAGTGATTTTTGGACATAGTTGGAGTGTATTGGGTGCGTTCTTGGCAAAAACTCACTTCGCGACTCACGCGGCGAACTTTTGTCAATTAATGCCGATATTGCCACACGTGGGTAGGATGTAATATACCGGAATCAAAAAGTTCAAAAAGCACCTAAACATGATTTTTGGACATATTGGAGTGTATTGGGTGCGTTCTTGGCAAAAACTCACTTCGCGACTCGCGCTGCGAACTTTTGTCAATTAATGCCGATATTGCCACACGTGGGTGGGATGTAATATACCGGAATCAAAAAGTTCAAAAAGCACCAAAACATGATTTTGGACATATTGGAGTGTATTGGGTGCGTTCTTGGCAAAAACTCACTTCGCGACTCGCGCTGCGAACTTTTGTCAATTAATGCCGATATTGCCACACGTGGGTGGGATGTAATATACCGGAATCAAAAAGTTCAAAAAGCACCAAAACAGTGATTTTTGGACATAGTTGGAGTGTATTGGGTGCGTTCGTGGCAAAAACTCACTTCGCGACTCGCGCTGCGAACTTTTGTCAATTAATGCCGATATTGCCACACGTGGGTGGGATGTAATATACCGGAATCAAAAAGTTCAAAAAGCACCAAAACATGATTTTTGGACATATTGGAGTGTATTGGGTGCGTTCGTGGCAAAAACTCACTTCGCGACTCGCGCGGCGAACTTTTGTCAATTAATGCCGATATTGCCACACGTGGGTAGGATGTAATATACCGGAATCAAAAAGTTCAAAAAGCACCAAACATGATTTTTGGACATATTGGAGTGTATTGGGTGCGTTCTTGGCAAAAACTCACTTCGCGACTCGCGCTGCGAACTTTTGTCAATTAATGCCGATATTGCCACACGTGGGTGGGATGTAATATACCGGAATCAAAAAGTTCAAAAAGCACCAAAACATGATTTTTGGACATATTGGAGTGTATTGGGTGCGTTCGTGGCAAAAACTCACTTCGCGACTCGCGCTGCGAACTTTTGTCAATTAATGCCGATATTGCCACACGTGGGTGGGATGTAATATACCGGAATCAAAAAGTTCAAAAAGCACCAAAACATGATTTTTGGACATATTGGAGTGTATTGGGTGCGTTCTTGGCAAAAACTCACTTCGCGACTCGCGCTGCGAACTTTTGTCAATTAATGCCGATATTGCCACACGTGGGTGGGATGTAATATACCGGAATCAAAAAGTTCAAAAAGCACCAAAACATGATTTTTGGACATATTGGAGTGTATTGGGTGCGTTTGTGGCAAAAACTCACTTCGCGACTCGCGCTGCGAACTTTTGTCAATTAATGCCGATATTGCCACACGTGTGTGGGATGTAATATACCGGGAATCAAAAAGTTCAAAAAGCTACCAAAACATGATTTTTGGACATATTGGAGTGTATTGGGTGCGTTCGTGGCAAAAACTCACTTCGCGACTCACGCGGCGAACTTTTGTCAATTAATGCCGATATTGCCACACTTGGGTAGGATGTAATATACCGGAATCAAAAAGTTCAAAAAGCACCTAAACATGATTTTTGGACATATTGGAGTGGATTGGGTGCGTTCTCGGTAAAAACTCACTTCGTGACTCACGCTGTGAACTTTTGTCAATTAATGCCGATATTGCCACTCGTGGGTGGGATGTAATATACCGGAATCAAAAAGCTCAAAAAGCACCAAAACATGATTTTTGGACATATTGGAGTGGATTGGGTGCATTCTTGGCAAAAACTCACTTCGCGACTCGCGCTGCGAACTTTTGTCAATTAATGCCGATATTGCCACTTGTGGGTGGGATGTAATATACCGGAATCAAAAAGTTCAAAAAGCACCAAAACATGATTTTTGGACATATTGGAGTGGATTGGGTGCGTTCTTGGCAAAAACTCACTTCGCGACTCGCGCTGCGAACTTTTGTCAATTAATGCCGATATTGCCACACGTGGGTGGGATTTAATATACCGGAATCGAAAAGTGCAAAAAACACCAAAACATGATTTTTGGACATATTGGAGTGTATTGGGTGCGTTCGTGGCAAAAACTCACTTCGCGACTCACGCGGCGAACTTTTGTCAATTAATGCCGATATTGCCACACGTGGGTAGGATGTAATATACCGGAATCAAAAAGTTCAAAAAGCACCAAAACATGATTTTTGGACATATTGGAGTGGATTGGGTGCGTTCTCGGCAAAAACTCACTTCGCTGACTCGCGCTGCGAACTTTTGTCAATTAATGCCGATATTGCCACTCGTGGGTGGGATGTAATATACCGGAATCAAAAAGTTCAAAAAGCACCAAAACATGATTTTTGGACATATTGGAGTGTATTAGGGTGCGTTCTTGGCAAAAACTCACTTCGCGACTCGCGCTGCGAACTTTTGTCAATTAATGCCGATATTGCCACACGTGGGTGGGATGTAATATACCGGAATCAAAAAGTTCGAAAAGCAGCCAAAACATGATTTTTGGACATATTGGAGTGTATTGGGTGCGTTCTGTGGCAAAAACTCACTTCGTGACTCGCGCTGCGAACTTTTGTCAATTAATGCCGATATTGCCACTCGTGGGTGCGTTGTTTTTAACCGAAACGAAAAAGTTCAAAAAGCACCAAAACATGATTTTTGGACATATTGGAGTGTATTGGGTGCGTTCTTGGCAAAAACTCACTTCGTGACTCGCGCTGCGAACTTTTGTCAATTAATGCCGATATTGCCACACGTGGGTGGGATGTAATATACCGGAATCAAAAAGTTCAAAAAGCACCTAAACATGATTTCTGGACATATTGGAGTGTATTGGGTGCGTTCATGGCAAAAACTCACTTCGCGACTCGCGCTGCGAACTTTTGTCAACTAAGGCCGATATTGCCACTCGTGGGTGCGTTGTTTTAACCGAAACGAAAAAGTTCAAAAAGCACCAAAACATGATTTTTGGACATATTGGAGTGTATTGGGTGCGTTCGTGGCAAAAACTCACTTCGCGACTCACGCGGCGAACTTTTGTCAATTAATGCCAGTATTGCCACACTTGGGTAGGATGTAATATACCGGAATCAAAAAGTTCGAAAAAGCACCTAAACATTATTTTTGGACATATTGGAGTGGATTGGGTGCGTTCTCGGTCAAAAACTCACTTCGTGACTCGCGCTGCGAACTTTTGTCAATTAATGCCGATATTGCCACTCGTGGGTGGGATGTAATATACCGGAATCAAAAAGTTCAAAAAGCACCAAAACATTATTTTTGGACATATTGGAGTGGATTGGGTGCAGTTCTTGGCAAAAACTCACTTCGCGACTCGCGCGGCGAACTTTTGTCAATTAATGCCGATATTGCCACTTGTGGGTGGGATGTAATATACCGGAATCAAAAAGTTCAAAAAGCACCAAAACGTGATTTTTGGACATGTTGGAGTGTATTGGGTGTCGTTCGTGGCAAAAACTCACTTCGCGACTCACGCGGCGAACTTTTGTCAATTAATGCCGATATTGCCACACTTGGGTAGGATGTAATATACCGGAAATCAAAAAGTTCAAAAAGCACCTAAACATTATTTTTGGACATATTGGAGTGGATTGGGTGCGTTCTAGGTAAAAACTCACTTCGTGACTCACGCTGTGAACTTTTGTCAATTAATGCCGATATTGCCACTCGTGGGTGGGATGTAATATACCGGAATCAAAAAGCTCAAAAAGCACCAAAACATTATTTTTGGACATATTGGAGTGGATTGGGTGCATTCTTGGCAAAAACTCACTTCGCGACTCGCGCTGCGAACTTTTGTCAATTAATGCCGATATTGCCACTTGTGGGTGGGATGTAATATACCGGAATCAAAAAGTTCAAAAAGCACCAAAACATGATTTTTGGACATATTGGAGTGGATTGGGTGCGTTCTTGGCAAAAACTCACTTCGCGACTCGCGCTGCAAACTTTTGTAAATTAATGCCGATATTGCCACACGTGGGTGGGATTTAATATACCGGAATCGAAAAGTGCAAAAAACACCAAAACATGATTTTTGGACATATTGGTGTGTATTGGGTGCGTTCGTGGCAAAAACTCACTTCGCGACTCACGCGGCGAACTTTTGTCAATTAATGCCGATATTGCCACACGTGGGTAGGATGTAATATACCGGAATAAAAAAGTTCAAAAAGCACCAAAACATGATTTTTGGACATATTGGAGTGGATTAGGTGCGTTCTCGGCAAAAACTCACTTCGTGACTCGCGCTGCGAACTTTTGTCAATTAATGCCGATATTGCCACTTTTGGGTGGGATGTAATATACCGGAATCAAAAAGTTCAAAAAGCACCAAAACATGATTTTTGGACATATTGGAGTGGATTAGGTGCGTTCTTGGCAAAAACTCACTCGCGACTCGCGCTGCGAAATTTTGTCAATTAATGCCGATATTGCCACACGTGGGTGGGACGTAATATACCGGAATCAAAAAGTTCAAAAAGCAGCCAAAACATGATTTTTGGACATATTGGAGTGTATTGGGTGCGTTTGTGGCAAAAACTCACTTCGCGACTCGCGCTGCGAACTTTTGTCAACTAATGCCGATATTGCCACTCGTGGGTGCGTTGTTTTTAACCGAAACGAAAAAGTTCAAAAAGCACCAAAACATGATTTTTGGACATATTGGAGTGTATTGGGTGCGTTCTTGGCAAAAACTCACTTCGTGACTCGCGCTGCGAACTTTTGTCAATTAATGCCGATATTGCCACACGTGGGTGGGATGTAATATACCGGAATCAAAAAGTTCAAAAAGCACCAAAACGTGATTTTTGGACATGTTGGAGTGTATTGGGTGCGTTTGTGGCAAAAACTCACTTCGCGACTCGCGCTGCGAACTTTTGTCAATTAATGCCGATATTGCCACACGTGTGTGGGATGTAATATACGGGAATCAAAAAGTTCAAAAAGCTCCAAAACGTGATTTTTGGACATGTTGGAGTGTCTTGGGTGCGTTCGTGGTAAAAACTCACTTCGCGACTCACGCGGCGAACTTTTGTCAATTAATGCCGATATTGCCACACTTGGGTAGGATGTAATATACCGGAATCAAAAAGTTCAAAAAGCACCTAAACATTATTTTTGGACATTTTGGAGTGGATTGGTTGCGTTCTTGCCAAAAACACACTTCGCGACTCGCGCTGCGAGCTTTTGTCAATTAATGCCGATATTGCCAGTTGTGGGTGGGATGTAATATACCGGAATCAAAAAGTTCAAAAAGCACCAAAACATAATTTTTGGACATATTGGAGTGTATTGGGTGCGTTCTTGGCAAAAACTCACTTCGTGACTCGCGCTGCGAACTTTTGTCAATTAATGCCGATATTGCCACACGTGGGTGGGATGTAATATACCGGAATCAAAAAGTTCAAAAAGCACCAAAACGTGATTTTTGGACATGTTGGAGTGTATTGGGTGCGTTTGTGGCAAAAACTCACTTCGCGACTCGCGCTGCGAACTTTTGTCAATTAATGCCGATATTGCCACACGTGTGTGGGATGTAATATACGGGAATCAAAAAGTTCAAAAAGCTCCAAAACGTGATTTTTGGACATGTTGGAGTGTATTGGCTGTGTTCGTGGCAAAAACTCACTTCGCGACTCACGCGGCGAACTTTTGTCAATTAATGCCGATATTGCCACACTTGGGTAGGATGTAATATACCGGAATCAAAAAGTTCAAAAAGCACCAAAACATGATTTTTGGATATATTGGAGTGGATTGGGTGCGTTCTTGGCAAAAACTCACTTCGCGACTCGCGCTGCGAACTTTTGTAAATTAATGCCGATATTGCCACACGTGGGTGGGATGTAATATACCGGAATCGAAAAGTGCAAAAAGCACCAAAACATGATTTTTGGACATATTGGTGTGTATTGGGTGCGTTCGTGGCAAAAACTCACTTCGCGAGTCACGCGGCGAACTTTTGTCAATTAATGCCGATATTGCCACACGTGGGTAGGATGTAATATACCGGAATAAAAAAGTTCAAAAAGCACAAAAACATGATTTTTGGACATATTGGAGTGGATTGGGTGCGTTCTCGGCAAAAACTCACTTCGTGACTCGCGCTGCGAACTTTTGTCAATTAATGCCGATATTGCCACTTGTGGGTGGGATGTAATATACCGGAATCAAAAAGTTCAAAAAGCACCCAAACATGATTTTTGGACATATTTATGTGTATTAGGTGCGTTCTTGGCAAAAACTCACTCGCGACTCGCGCTGCGAAATTTTGTCAATTAATGCCGATATTGCCACACGTGGGTGGGACGTAATATACCGGAATCAAAAAGTTCAAAAAGCAGCAAAACATGATTTTTGGACATATTGGAGTGTATTGGGTGCGTTTGTGGCAAAAACTCACTTCGCGACTCGCGCTGCGAACTTTTGTCAACTAATGCCGATATTGCCACTCGTGGGTGCGTTGTTTTTAACCGAAACGAAAAAGTTCAAAAAGCACCAAAACATGATTTTTGGACATATTGGAGTGTATTGGGTGCGTTCTTGACAAAAACTCACTTCGTGACTCGCGCTGCGAACTTTTGTCAATTAATGCCGATATTGCCACACGTGGGTGGGATGTAATATACCGGAATCAAAAAGTTCAAAAAGCACCTAAACATGATTTCTGGACATATTGGAGTGTATTGGGTGCGTTCATGGCAAAAACTCACTTCGCGACTCGCGCTGCGAAATTTTGTCAACTAAGGCCGATATTGCCACTCGTGGGTGCGTTGTTTTTAACCGAAACGAAAAAGTTCAAAAAGCACCAAAACATGATTTTTGGACATATTGGAGTGTATTGGGTGCGTTCTTGGCAAAAACTCACTTCGCGACTCGCGCTGCGAACTTTTGTCAATTAATTCCGATATTGCCACACGTGGGTGGGATGTAATATACCGGAATCAAAAAGTTCAAAAAGCACCAAAATGTGATTTTTGGACATGTTGGAGTGTATTGGGTGCATTCGTGGCAAAAACTCACTTCGCGACTCACGCGGCGAACTTTTGTCAATTAATGCCTGTATTGCCACACTTGGGTAGGATGTAATATACCGGAATCAAAAAGTTCAAAAAGCACCTAAACATTATTTTTCGACATATTGGAGTGGATTGGGTGCGTTCTCGGCAAAAACTCACTTCTCGACTCGCGCTGCGAACTTTTGTCAATTAATGCCGATATTGCCACTCGTGGGTGGGATGTAATATACCGGAATCAAAAAGTTCAAAAAGCACCAAAACATGATTTTTGGACATATTAGTGTGTGTTGGGTGCGTTCGTGGCAAAAACTCACTTCGCGAGTCACGCGGCGAACTTTTGTCAATTAATGCCGATATTGCCACACGTGGGTAGGATGTAATATACCAAAATAAAAATGTTCAAAAAGCACAAAAACATGATTTTTGGACATATTGGAGTGGATTGGGTGCGTTCTCGGCAAAAACTCACTTCGTGACTCGCGCTGCGAACTTTTGTCAATTAATGCCGATATTGCCACTTGTGGGTGGGATGTAATATACCGGAATCAAAAAGTTCAAAAAGCACCAAAACATGATTTTTGGACATATTGGAGTGGATTAGGTGCGTTCTTGGCAAAAACTCACTCGCGACTCGCGCTGCGAAATTTTGTCAATTAATGCCGATATTGCCACACGTGGGTGGGACGTAATATACCGGAATCAAAAAGTTCAAAAAGCAGCAAAACATGATTTTTGGACATATTGGAGTGTATTGGGTGCGTTTGTGGCAAAAACTCACTTCGCGACTCGCGCTGCGAACTTTTGTCAACTAATGCCGATATTGCCACTCGTGGGTGCGTTGTTTTTAACCGAAACGAAAAAGTTCAAAAATCACCAAAACATGATTTTTGGACATATTGGAGTGTATTGGGTGCGTTCTTGGCAAAAACTCACTTCGTGACTCGCGCTGCGAACTTTTGTCAATTAATGCCGATATTGCCACACGTGGGTGGGATGTAATATACCGGAATCAAAAAGTTCAAAAAGCACCTAAACATGATTTCTGGACATATTGGAGTGTATTGGGTGCGTTCATGGCAAAAACTCACTTCGCGACTCGCGCTGCGAACTTTTGTCAACTAAGGCCGATATTGCCACTCGTGGGTGCGTTGTTTTTAACCGAAACGAAAAAGTTCAAAAAGCACCAAAACATGATTTTTGGACATATTGGAGTGTATTGGGTGCGTTCTTGGCAAAAACTCACTTCGCGACTCACGCGGCGAACTTTTGTCAATTAATGCCTGTATTGCCACACTTGGGTAGGATGTAATATACCGGAATCAAAAAGTTCAAAAAGCACCAAAACGTGATTTTTTGACATGTTGGAGTGTATTGGGTGCGTTCGTGGGAAAAACTCACTTCGCGACTCACGCGGCGAAATTTTGTCAATTAATGCCTGTATTGCCACACTTGGGTAGGATGTAATATACCGGAATCAAAAAGTTCAAAAAGCACCTAAACATTATTTTTCGACATATTGGAGTGGATTGGGTGCGTTCTCGGTAAAAACTCACATCGTGACTCGCGCTGTGAACTTTTGTCAATTAATGCCGATATTGCCACTCGTGGGTGGGATGTAATATACCGGAATCAAAAAGTTCAAAAAGCACCAAAACATTATTTTTGGACATATTGGAGTGGATTGGGTGCATTCTTGACAAAAACTCACTTCGCGACTCGCGCGGCGAACTTTTGTCAATTCATGCCGATATTGCCACTTGTGGGTGGGATGTAATATACCGGAATCAAAAAGTTCAAAAAGCACCAAAACGTGATTTTTGGACATGTTGGAGTGTATTGGGTGCGTTCGTGGCAAAAACTCACTTCGCGACTCACGCGGCGAACTTTTGTCAATTAATGCCGATATTGCCACACTTGGGTAGGATGTAATATACCGGAATCAAAAAGTTCAAAAAGGACCTAAACATTATTTTTGGACATATTGGAGTGGATTGGGTGCGTTCTCGGTAAAAACTCACTTCGTGACTCACGCTGTGAACTTTTGTCAATTAATGCCGATATTGCCACTCGTGGGTGGGATGTAATATACCGGAATCAAAAAGCTCAAAAAGCACCAAAACATTATTTTTGGACATATTGGAGTGGATTGGGTGCTTTCTTGGCAAAAACTCACTTCGCGACTCGCGCTGCGAACTTTTGTCAATTAATGCCGATATTGCCACTTGTGGGTGGGATGTAATATACCGGAATCAAAAAGTTCAAAAAGCACCAAAACATGATTGTTGGACATATTGGAGTGGATTGGGTGCGTTCTTGGCAAAAACTCACTTCGCGACTCGCGCTGCGAACTTTTGTAAATTAATGCCGATATTGCCACACGTGGGTGGGATTTAATATACCGGAATCGAAAAGTGCAAAAAACACCAAAACATGATTTTTGGACATATTGGTGTGTATTGGGTGCGTTCGTGGCAACAACTCACTTCGCGACTCACGTGGCGAACTTTTGTCAATTAATGCCGATATTGCCACACGTGGGTAGGATGTAATATACCGGAATCATAAAGTTCAAAAAGCACCTAAACATTATTTTTCGACATATTGGAGTGGATTGGGTGCGTTCTCGGTAAAAACTCACATCGTGACTCGCGCTGTGAACTTTTGTCAATTAATGCCGATATTGCCACTCGTGGGTGGGATGTAATATACCGGAATCAAAAAGTTCAAAAAGCACCAAAACATTATTTTTGGACATATTGGAGTGGATTGGGTGCATTCTTGACAAAAACTCACTTCGCGACTCGCGCGGCGAACTTTTGTCAATTCATGCCGATATTGCCACTTGTGGGTGGGATGTAATATACCGGAATCAAAAAGTTCAAAAAGCACCAAAACGTGATTTTTGGACATGTTGGAGTGTATTGGGTGCGTTCGTGGCAAAAACTCACTTCGCGACTCACGCGGCGAACTTTTGTCAATTAATGCCGATATTGCCACACTTGGGTAGGATGTAATATACCGGAATCAAAAAGTTCAAAAAGGACCTAAACATTATTTTTGGACATATTGGAGTGGATTGGGTGCGTTCTCGGTAAAAACTCACTTCGTGACTCACGCTGTGAACTTTTGTCAATTAATGCCGATATTGCCACTCGTGGGTGGGATGTAATATACCGGAATCAAAAAGCTCAAAAAGCACCAAAACATTATTTTTGGACATATTGGAGTGGATTGGGTGCTTTCTTGGCAAAAACTCACTTCGCGACTCGCGCTGCGAACTTTTGTCAATTAATGCCGATATTGCCACTTGTGGGTGGGATGTAATATACCGGAATCAAAAAGTTCAAAAAGCACCAAAACATGATTGTTGGACATATTGGAGTGGATTGGGTGCGTTCTTGGCAAAAACTCACTTCGCGACTCGCGCTGCGAACTTTTGTAAATTAATGCCGATATTGCCACACGTGGGTGGGATTTAATATACCGGAATCGAAAAGTGCAAAAAACACCAAAACATGATTTTTGGACATATTGGTGTGTATTGGGTGCGTTCGTGGCAACAACTCACTTCGCGACTCACGTGGCGAACTTTTGTCAATTAATGCCGATATTGCCACACGTGGGTAGGATGTAATATACCGGAATCAAAAAGTTCAAAAAGCACCAAAACATGATTTTTGGACATATTGGAGTGTATTGGGTGCGTTTGTGGCAAAAACTCACTTCGCGACTCGCGCTGCGAACTTTTGTCAATTAATGCCGATATTGCCACACGTGGGTGGGATGTAATATACCGGAATCAAAAAGTTCAAAAAGCACCTAAACATGATTTCTGGACATATTGGAGTGTATTGGGTGCGTTCATGGCAAAAACTCACTTCGCGACTCGCGCTGCGAACTTTTGTCAACTAAGGCCGATATTGCCACTCGTGGGTGCGTTGTTTTTAACCGAAACGAAAAAGTTCAAAAAGCACCAAAACATGATTTTTGGACATATTGGAGTGTATTGGGTGCGTTCTTGGCAAAAACTCACTTCGCGACTCGCGCTGCGAACTTTTGTCAATTAATTCCGATATTGCCACACGTGGGTGGGATGTAATATACCGGAATCAAAAAGTTCAAAAAGTTTCGGTTAAAAACAACGCACCCACGAGTGGCAATATCGGCATTAAATGACAAAAGTTCGCAGCGCGAGTCGTGAGTTTTTGCCAAGAATGCACCCAATCCACTCCAATATGTCCAAAAATAATGTTTAGGTGCTTTTTGAACTTTTTGATTCCGGTATATTACATCCCACCCACGAGTGGAAATATCGGCATTAATTGACAAAAGTTCGCAGCGCGAGTCGCGAGTGAGGTTTTGCCAATAACGCGCCCAATCCACTCCAATATGTCCAAAAATCATGTTTAGGTGCTTTTTGAACTTTTTGATTCCGGAATATTACATCCCACCCACAAGTGGCAATATCGGCATTAATTGACAAAAGTTCGCAGCGCGAGTCACGAAGTGAGTTTTTACCAAGAACGCACCCAATACACTCCAATATGTCCAAAAAATAATGTTTTGGTGATTTTTGAACTTTTTCGTTTCGGTTAAAAACAACGCACCCACGAGTGGCAATATCGGCATTAATTGACAAATGTTCACAGCGCGAGTCGCGAAGTGAGTTTTTGCCAAGAATGCACCCAATCCATTCCAATATGTCAAAAAATCATGTTTTGGTGCTTTTTGAACTTTTTGATTCCGGTATATTACATCTCACCCACGAGTGGCAATATCGGCATTAATTGACAAAAGTTCGCCGCGCGAGTCGCGAAGTGAGTTTTTGCCGAGAACGCACCCAATACACTCCAATATGTCCAAAAATCATGTTGCTATCAATGCCCCAAATACACTCCAATATGTCCAAAAATCATGTTTTGGTGCTTTTTGAACTTTTTGATTCCGGTATATTACATCCTACCCACGTGTTGCAATATCGGCATTAATTGACAAAAGTTCGCCGCGTGAGTCGCGAAGTGAGTTTTTGCCACGAACGCTCCCAATACACTCCAATATGTCTAAAAATCATGTTTTAGTGCTTTTTGAACTTTTTGATTCCGGTATATTACATCCCACCGATGTGTGGCAATATCGGCATTAATTGACAAAAGTTCGCAGCGCGAGTTGCGAAGTGAGTTTATGCCACAAACGCACCAAATACACTCCAATATGTCCAAAAATCATGTTTTGGTGCTTTTTGAACTTTCTGATTCCGGTATATTACATCCCACCCACGTGTGGCAATATCGGCATTAATTGACAAAAGTTCGCAGCGCGAGTCACGAAGTGAGTTTTTGCCAAGAACGCACCCAATACACTCCAATATGTCCAAAAATCATGTTTTGGTACTTTTTGAACTTTTTCGTTTCGGTTAAAAACAACGCACCCACGAGGGGCAATATCGGCATTAAATGACAAAAGTTCGCAGCGCGAGTCGTGAGTTTTTGCCTAGAATGCAGCCAATCCAGTCCAATATGTCCAAAAATAATGTTTAGGTGCTTTTTGAACTTTTTGATTCCGGTATATCACATCCCACCCACGAGTGGCAATATCGGCATTAATTGACAAAAGTTCGCAGCGCGAGTCGCGAATGAGTTTTTGCCAATAACGCGCCCAATCCACTCCAATATGTCCAAAAATCATGTTTAGGTGCTTTTTGAACTTTTTGATTCCGGAATATTACATCCCACCCACAAGTGGCAATATCGGCATTAATTGACAAAAGTTCGCAGCGCGAGTCGCGAAGTGAGTTTTTGCCAAGAATGCACCCAATCCACTCCAATATGTCCAAAAATCATGTTTTGGTGCTTTTTGAACTTTTTGTTTCCGGTATATTACATCCCACCCACGAGTGGAAATATCGGCATTAATTGACAAAAGTTCGCAGCGCGAGTCGCGAGTGAGGTTTTGCCAATAACGCGCCCAATCCACTCCAATATGTCCAAAAATCATGTTTAGGTGCTTTTTGAACTTTTTGATTCCGGAATATTACATCCCACCCACAAGTGGCAATATCGGCATTAATTGACAAAAGTTCGCAGCGCGAGTCACGAAGTGAGTTTTTACCAAGAACGCACCCAATACACTCCAATATGTCCAAAAAATAATGTTTTGGTGATTTTTGAACTTTTTCGTTTCGGTTAAAAACAACGCACCCACGAGTGGCAATTTCGGCATTAATTGACAAAAGTTCGCAGCGCGAGTCGCGACGTGAGTTTTTGCCGAGAACGCACCCAATCCACTCCAATATCTCCAAAAGTCATGTTTAGGTGCTTTTTGAACTTTTTGATTCCGGTATATTACATCCCACCCACGAGTGGCAATATCGGCATTAGTTGACAAAAGTTCGCAGCGCGAGTCGCGAAGTGAGTTTTTGCCAAGAACGCACCCAATACACTCCAATATGTCTAAAAATCATGTTTTGGTGCTTTTTGAACTTTTTGATTCCGGTATATTACATCCCACCCACGTGTGGCAATATCGGCATTAATTGACAAAAGTTCGCAGCGCGAGTCGCGAAGTGAGTTTTTGCCAAGAACGCAGCCAATACACTCCAATATGTCCAAAAATAATGTTTTGTTGCTTTTTCAACTTTTTCGTTTCGGTTAAAAACAACGCACCCACGAGTGGCAATATCGGCATTAACTGACAAAAGTTCGCAGCGCGAGTCGCGAAGTGAGTTTTTGCCAAGAATGCACGCAATCCACTCCAATATGTCCAAAAATAATCTTTAGGTGCTTTTTGAACTTTTTGATTCCGGTATATTACATCCCACCCACGAGTGGCAATATCGGCATTAATTGACAAAAGTTCGCAGCGCGAGTCGCGACGTGAGTTTTTGCCGAGAACGCACCCAATCCACTCCAATATGTCCAAAAATCATGTTTAGGTGCTTTTTGAACTTTTTGATTCCGGTATATTACATCCCAACCACGAGTGGCAATATCGGCATTAATTGACAAAAGTTCGCAGCGCGAGTCGCGAAGTGAGTTTTTGCCAAGAACGCAGCCAATACACTCCAATATGTCCAAAAATAATGTTTTGTTGCTTTTTCAACTTTTTCGTTTCGGTTAAAAACAACGCACCCACGAGTGGCAATATCGGCATTAACTGACAAAAGTTCGCAGCGCGAGTCGCGAAGTGAGTTTTTGCCAAGAATGCACGCAATCCACTCCAATATGTCCAAAAATAATCTTTAGGTGCTTTTTGAACTTTTTGATTCCGGTATATTACATCCCACCCACGAGTGGCAATATCGGCATTAATTGACAAAAGTTCGCAGCGCGAGTCGCGACGTGAGTTTTTGCCGAGAACGCACCCAATCCACTCCAATATGTCCAAAAATCATGTTTAGGTGCTTTTTGAACTTTTTGATTCCGGTATATTACATCCCACCCACGAGTGGCAATATCGGCATTAATTGACAAAAGTTCGCAGCGCGAGTCGCGAAGTGAGTTTTTGCCAAGAACGCAGCCAATACACTCCAATATGTCCAAAAATAATGTTTTGTTGCTTTTTCAACTTTTTCGTTTCGGTTAAAAACAACGCACCCACGAGTGGCAATATCGGCATTAATTGACAAAAGTTCGCAGCGCGAGTCGCGAAGTGAGTTTTTGCCAAGAATGCACCCAATCCACTCCAATATGTCCAAAAATAATGTTTAGGTGCTTTTGGAACTTTTTGATTCCGGTATATTACATCCCACCCACGTGTGGCAATATCGGCATTAATTGACAAAAGTTCGCAGCGCGAGTCGCGAAGTGAGTTTTTGCCACAAACGCACCAAATACACTCCAATATGTCCAAAAATCATGTTTTGGTGCTTTTTGAACTTTCTGATTCCGGTATATTACATCCCACCCACGTGTGGCAATATCGGCATTAATTGACAAAAGTTCGCAGCGCGAGTCACGAAGTGAGTTTTTGCCAAGAACGCACCCAATACACTCCAATATGTCCAAAAATCATGTTTTGGTACTTTTTGAACTTTTTCGTTTCGGTTAAAAACAACGCACCCACGAGGGGCAATATCGGCATTAAATGACAAAAGTTCGCAGCGCGAGTCGTGAGTTTTTGCCAAGAATGCAGCCAATCCAGTCCAATATGTCCAAAAATAATGTTTAGGTGCTTTTTGAACTTTTTGATTCCGGTATATCACATCCCACCCACGAGTGGAAATATCGGCATTAATTGACAAAAGTTCGCAGCGCGAGTTGCGAATGAGTTTTTGCCAATAACGCGCCCAATCCACTCCAATATGTCCAAAAATCATGTTTAGGTGCTTTTTGAACTTTTTGATTCCGGAATATTACATCCCACCCACAAGTGGCAATATCGGCATTAATTGACAAAAGTTCGCAGCGCGAGTCGCGAAGTGAGTTTTTGCCAAGAATGGACCCAATCCACTCCAATATGTCCAAAAATCATGTTTTGGTGCTTTTTGAACTTTTTGTTTCCGGTATATTACATCCCACCCACGAGTGGAAATATCGGCATTAATTGACAAAAGTTCGCAGCGCGAGTCGCGAGTGAAGTTTTGCCAATAACGCGCCCAATCCACTCCAATATGTCCAAAAATCATGTTTAGGTGCTTTTTGAACTTTTTGATTCCGGAATATTACATCCCACCCACAAGTGGCAATATCGGCATTAATTGACAAAAGTTCGCAGCGCGAGTCACGAAGTGAGTTTTTACCAAGAACGCACCCAATACACTCCAATATGTCCAAAAAATAATGTTTTGGTGATTTTTGAACTTTTTCGTTTCGGTTAAAAACAACGCACCCACGAGTGGCAATATCGGCATTAATTGACAAAAGTTCGCAGCGCGAGTCGCGACGTGAGTTTTTGCCGAGAACGCACCCAATCCACTCCAATATCTCCAAAAGTCATGTTTAGGTGCTTTTTGAACTTTTTGATTCCGGTATATTACATCCCACCCACGAGTGGCAATATCGGCATTAGTTGACAAAAGTTCGCAGCGCGAGTCGCGAAGTGAGTTTTTGCCAAGAACGCACCCAATACACTCCAATATGTCTAAAAATCATGTTTTGGTGCTTTTTGAACTTTTTGATTCCGGTATATTACATCCCACCCACGTGTGGCAATATCGGCATTAATTGACAAAAGTTCGCAGCGCGAGTCGCGAAGTGAGTTTTTGCCAAGAACGCAGCCAATACACTCCAATATGTCCAAAAATAATGTTTTGTTGCTTTTTCAACTTTTTCGTTTCGGTTAAAAACAACGCACCCACGAGTGGCAATATCGGCATTAACTGACAAAAGTTCGCAGCGCGAGTCGCGAAGTGAGTTTTTGCCAAGAATGCACGCAATCCACTCCAATATGTCCAAAAATAATCTTTAGGTGCTTTTTGAACTTTTTGATTCCGGTATATTACATCCCACCCACGAGTGGCAATATCGGCATTAATTGACAAAAGTTCGCAGCGCGAGTCGCGACGTGAGTTTTTGCCGAGAACGCACCCAATCCACTCCAATATGTCCAAAAATCATGTTTAGGTGCTTTTTGAACTTTTTGATTCCGGTATATTACATCCCACCCACGAGTGGCAATATCGGCATTAATTGACAAAAGTTCGCAGCGCGAGTCGCGAAGTGAGTTTTTGCCAAGAACGCAGCCAATACACTCCAATATGTCCAAAAATAATGTTTTGTTGCTTTTTCAACTTTTTCGTTTCGGTTAAAAACAACGCACCCACGAGTGGCAATATCGGCATTAACTGACAAAAGTTCGCAGCGCGAGTCGCGAAGTGAGTTTTTGCCAAGAATGCACGCAATCCACTCCAATATGTCCAAAAATAATCTTTAGGTGCTTTTTGAACTTTTTGATTCCGGTATATTACATCCCACCCACGAGTGGCAATATCGGCATTAATTGACAAAAGTTCGCAGCGCGAGTCGCGACGTGAGTTTTTGCCGAGAACGCACCCAATCCACTCCAATATGTCCAAAAATCATGTTTAGGTGCTTTTTGAACTTTTTCGTTTCGGTTAAAAACAACGCACCCACGAGTGGCAATATCGGCATTAATTGACAAAAGTTCGCAGCGCGAGTCGCGAAGTGAGTTTTTGCGAAGAATGCACCCAATCCACTCCAATATGTCCAAAAATCATGTTTTGGTGCTTTTTGAACTTTTTGATTCCGGTATATTACATCCTACCCACGTGTGGCGATATCGGCATTAATTGACAAAAGTTCGCAGCGCGAGTCGCGAAGTGAGTTTTTGCCACAAACGCACCCAATACACTCCAATATGTCCAAAAATCATGTTTTGGTGCTTTTTGAACTTTTTGATTCTGGTATATTACATCCCACCCACGTGTGGCAATATCGGCATTAATTGACAAAAGTTCGCAGCGCGAGTCACGAAGTGAGTTTTTGCCAAGAACGCACCCAATAAACTCCAATATGTCCAAAAATCATGTTTTGGTACTTTTTGAACTTTTTCGTTTCGGTTAAAAACAATGCACCCACGAGTGGCAATATCGGCATTAAATGACAAATGTTCGCAGCGCGAGTCGTGAGTTTTTGCCAAGAATGCACCCAATCCACTCCAATATGTCCAAAAATCATGTTTAGGTGCTTTTTGAACTTTTTGATTCCGGTATATTACATCCCACCCACGAGTGGCAATATCGGCATTAATTGACAAAAGTTCGCAGCGCGAGTCGCGAAGTGAGTTTTTGCCAAGAACGCAGCCAATACACTCCAATATGTCCAAAAATAATGTTTTGTTGCTTTTTCAACTTTTTCGTTTCGGTTAAAAACAACGCACCCACGAGTGGCAATATCGGCATTAACTGACAAAAGTTCGCAGCGCGAGTCGCGAAGTGAGTTTTTGCCAAGAATGCACGCAATCCACTCCAATATGTCCAAAAATAATCTTTAGGTGCTTTTTGAACTTTTTGATTCCGGTATATTACATCCCACCCACGAGTGGCAATATCGGCATTAATTGACAAAAGTTCGCAGCGCGAGTCGCGACGTGAGTTTTTGCCGAGAACGCACCCAATCCACTCCAATATGTCCAAAAATCATGTTTAGGTGCTTTTTGAACTTTTTCGTTTCGGTTAAAAACAACGCACCCACGAGTGGCAATATCGGCATTAATTGACAAAAGTTCGCAGCGCGAGTCGCGAAGTGAGTTTTTGCGAAGAATGCACCCAATCCACTCCAATATGTCCAAAAATCATGTTTTGGTGCTTTTTGAACTTTTTGATTCCGGTATATTACATCCTACCCACGTGTGGCGATATCGGCATTAATTGACAAAAGTTCGCAGCGCGAGTCGCGAAGTGAGTTTTTGCCACAAACGCACCCAATACACTCCAATATGTCCAAAAATCATGTTTTGGTGCTTTTTGAACTTTTTGATTCTGGTATATTACATCCCACCCACGTGTGGCAATATCGGCATTAATTGACAAAAGTTCGCAGCGCGAGTCACGAAGTGAGTTTTTGCCAAGAACGCACCCAATAAACTCCAATATGTCCAAAAATCATGTTTTGGTACTTTTTGAACTTTTTCGTTTCGGTTAAAAACAATGCACCCACGAGTGGCAATATCGGCATTAAATGACAAATGTTCGCAGCGCGAGTCGTGAGTTTTTGCCAAGAATGCACCCAATCCACTCCAATATGTCCAAAAATCATGTTTAGGTGCTTTTTGAACTTTTTGATTCCGGAATATTACATCCCACCCACAAGTGGCAATATCGGCATTAATTGACAAAAGTTCGCAGCGCGAGTCGCGAAGTGAGTTTTTGCCAAGAATGCACCCAATCCACTCCAATATGTCCAAAAATCATGTTTTGGTGCTTTTTGATCTTTTTGATTCCGGTATATTACATCCTACCCACGTGTGGCAATATCGGCATTAATTGACAAAAGTTCGCCGCGTGAGTCGCGAAGTGAGTTTTTGCCACGAACGCTCCCAATACACTCCAATATGTCTAAAAATCATGTTTTGGTGCTTTTTGAACTTTTTGATTCCGGTATATTACATCCCACCCACGTGTGGCAATATCGGCATTAATTGACAAAAGTTCGCAGCGCGAGTCGCGAAGTGAGTTTTTTGCCAAGAACGCACCCAATACACTCCAATATGTCCAAAAATAATGTTTTGTTGCTTTTTCAACTTTTTCGTTTCGGTTAAAAACAACGCACCCACGAGTGGCAATATCGGCATTAATTGACAAAAGTTCGCAGCGCGAGTCGCGAAGTGAGTTTTTGCCAAGAATGCACCCAATCCACTCCAATATGTCCAAAAATAATGTTTAGGTGCTTTTTGAACTTTTTGATTCCGGTATATTACATCCCACCCACGAGTGGCAATATCGGCATTAATTGACAAAAGTTCGCAGCGCGAGTCGCGACGTGAGTTTTTGCCGAGAACGCACCCAATCCACTCCAATATCTCCAAAATTCATGTTTAGGTGCTTTTTGAACTTTTTGATTCCGGTTATATTACATCCCACCCACGAGTGGCAATATCGGCATTAGTTGACAAAAGTTCGCAGCGCGAGTCGCGAAGTGAGTTTTTGCCAAGAACGCACCCAATACACTCCAATATGTCGAAAAATAATGTTTTGTTGCTTTTTCAACTTTTTCGTTTCTGTTAAAAACAACGCACCCACGAGTGGCAATATCGGCATTAATTGACAAAAGTTCGCAGCGCGAGTCGCGAAGTGAGTTTTTGCCAAGAATGCACCCAATCCACTCCAATATGTCCAAAAATAATGATTAGGTGCTTTTTGAACTTTTTGATTCCGGTATATTACATCCCACCCACGAGTGGCAATATCGGCATTAATTGACAAAAGCTCGCAGCGTGAGTTGCGAAGTGAGTTTTTGCCACGAACGCTCCCAATACACTCTAATATGTCTAAAAATCATGT
The DNA here is from genome assembly GCA_000576495.2 of Oryza glumipatula. Lineage (NCBI taxonomy): Eukaryota > Viridiplantae > Streptophyta > Magnoliopsida > Poales > Poaceae > Oryza > Oryza glumipatula. Next base: position 25,444 of record ALNU03000032.1, read on the forward strand.
TTTGGTGCTTTTTGAATTTTTGATTCCGGTATATTACATCCCACCCACGAGTGGCAATATCGGCATTAATTGACAAAAGCTCGCAGCGTGAGTCGCGAAGTGAGTTTTTGCCACGAACGCTCCCAATACACTCTAATATGTCTAAAAATCATGTTTTGGTGCTTTTTGAATTTTTGATTCCGGTATATTACATCCCACCCACGTGTGGCAATATCGGCATTAATTGACAAAAGTTCGCAGCGCGAGTCACGAAGTGAGTTTTTACCAAGAACGCACCCAATACACTCCAATATGTCCAAAAATAATGTTTTGGTGCTTTTTGAACTTTTTCGTTTCGGTTAAAAACAACGCACCCACGAGTGGCAATATCGGCATTAATTGACAAAAGTTCGCAGCGCTAGTCGCGAAGTGAGTTTTTGCCCAGAATGCACCCAATCCACTCCAATATGTCCAAAAATCATGTTTTGGTGCTTTTTGAACTTTTTGATTCCGGTATATTACATCTCACCCACGTGTGGCAATATCGGCATTAATTGACAAAAGTTCGCAGCGCGAGTCACGAAGTGGGTTTTTGCCAAGAACGCACCCAATACACTCCAATATGTCCAGAAATAATGTTTTGGTGCTTTTTGAACTTTTTCGTTTCGGTTAAAAACAACGCACCTACGAGTGGCAATATCAGCATTAATTAACAAAAGTTCGCAACGCGAGTCACGAAGTGAGTTTTTGCCGAGAACGCACCCAATACACTCCAATATGACCAAAAATAATGTTTTGGTACTTTTTGAACTTTTTCTTTTCGGTTAAAAACAACGCACCCACGAGTGGCAATATCGGCATTAATTGACAAAAGTTCGCAGCGCGAGTCGCGAAGTGAGTTTTTGCCAAGAATGCACCCAATCCAATCCAATATGTCCAAAAATAATGTTTAGGTGCTTTTTGAACTTTTTGATTCCGGTATATTACATCCCACCCACGAGTGGCAATATGGGCATTAATTGACAAAAGTTCGCAGCGCGAGTCGCGACGTGAGTTTTTGCCGAGAACGCACCCAATCCACTCCAATATGTCCAAAAATCATGTTTTGGTGCTTTTTGAACTTTTTGATTCCGGTATATTACATCCTACCCACGTGTGGTAATATCGGCATTAATTGACAAAATTTCGCCGCGCGAGTCACGAAGTGAGTTTTTGCTATCAACGCCCCAAATACAATCCAATATGTCCAAAAATCTTGTTTTGGTGCTTTTTGAACTTTTTGGTTCCGGTATATTACATCCTACCCACGTGTGGCAATATCGGCATTAATTGACAAAAGTTCGCAGCGCGAGTCACGAAGTGAGTTTTTGCCAAGAACGCACCCAATACACTCCAATATGTCCAAAAATAATGTTTTGGTGCTTTTTGAACTTTTTCGTTTCGGTTAAAAACAACGCACCCACGAGTGGCAATATCAGCATTAATTAACAAAAGTTCGCACCGCGAGTCACGAAGTGAGTTTTTGCCACGAACGCTCCCAATACACTCCAATATGTCTAAAAATCATGTTTTGGTGCTTTTTGAACTTTTTGATTCCGGTATATTACATCCCACCCACGTGTGGCAATATCGGCATTAATTGACAAAAGTTCGCAGCGCGAGTCGCGAAGTGAGTTTTTGCCAAGAACGCACCCAATACACTCCAATATGTCCAAAAATAATGTTTTGTTGCTTTTTCAACTTTTTCATTTCGGTTAAAAACAACGCACCCACGAGTGGCAATATCGGCATTAAATGACAAAAGTTCGCAGCGCGAGTCGTGAGTTTTTGCCAAGAATGCACCCAATCCACTCCAATATGTCCAAAAATAATGTTTAGGTGCTTTTTGAACTTTTTGATTCCGGTATATTACATCCCACCCACGAGTGGAAATATCGGCATTAATTGACAAAAGTTCGCAGCGCGAGTCGCGAGTGAGTTTTTGCCAATAACGCGCCCAATCCACTCCAATATGTCCAAAAATCATGTTTAGGTGCTTTTTGAACTTTTTGATTCCGGAATATTACATCCCACCCACAAGTGGCAATATCGGCATTAATTGACAAAAGTTCGCAGCGCGAGTCGCGAAGTGAGTTTTTGCCAAGAATGCACCCAATCCACTCCAATATGTCCAAAAATCATGTTTTGGTGCTTTTTGAACTTTTTGATTCCGGTATATTACATCCCACCCACGAGTGGCAATATCGGCATTAACTGACAAAAGTTCGCAGCGCGAGTCGCGAAGTGAGTTTTTGCCAAGAATGCACGCAATCCACTCCAATATGTCCAAAAATAATCTTTAGGTGCTTTTTGAACTTTTTGATTCCGGTATATTACATCCCACCCACGAGTGGCAATATCGGCATTAATTGACAAAAGTTCGCAGCGCGAGTCGCGACGTGAGTTTTTGCCGAGAACGCACCCAATCCACTCCAATATGTCCAAAAATCATGTTTAGGTGCTTTTTGAACTTTTTCGTTTCGGTTAAAAACAACGCACCCACGAGTGGCAATATCGGCATTAATTGACAAAAGTTCGCAGCGCGAGTCGCGAAGTGAGTTTTTGCGAAGAATGCACCCAATCCACTCCAATATGTCCAAAAATCATGTTTTGGTGCTTTTTGAACTTTTTGATTCCGGTATATTACATCCTACCCACGTGTGGCGATATCGGCATTAATTGACAAAAGTTCGCAGCGCGAGTCGCGAAGTGACTTTTTGCCACAAACGCACCCAATACACTCCAATATGTCCAAAAATCATGTTTTGGTGCTTTTTGAACTTTTTGATTCTGGTATATTACATCCCACCCACGTGTGGCAATATCGGCATTAATTGACAAAAGTTCGCAGCGCGAGTCACGAAGTGAGTTTTTGCCAAGAACGCACCCAATAAACTCCAATATGTCCAAAAATCATGTTTTGGTACTTTTTGAACTTTTTCGTTTCGGTTAAAAACAATGCACCCACGAGTGGCAATATCGGCATTAAATGACAAATGTTCGCAGCGCGAGTCGTGAGTTTTTGCCAAGAATGCACCCAATCCACTCCAATATGTCCAAAAATCATGTTTAGGTGCTTTTTGAACTTTTTGATTCCGGAATATTACATCCCACCCACAAGTGGCAATATCGGCATTAATTGACAAAAGTTCGCAGCGCGAGTCGCGAAGTGAGTTTTTGCCAAGAATGCACCCAATCCACTCCAATATGTCCAAAAATCATGTTTTGGTGCTTTTTGATCTTTTTGATTCCGGTATATTACATCCTACCCACGTGTGGCAATATCGGCATTAATTGACAAAAGTTCGCCGCGTGAGTCGCGAAGTGAGTTTTTGCCACGAACGCTCCCAATACACTCCAATATGTCTAAAAATCATGTTTTGGTGCTTTTTGAACTTTTTGATTCCGGTATATTACATACCACCCACGTGTGGCAATATCGGCATTAATTGACAAAAGTTCGCAGCGCGAGTCGCGAAGTGAGTTTTTGCCAAGAACGCACCCAATACACTCCAATATGTCCAAAAATAATGTTTTGGTGCTTTTTGAACTTTTTCGTTTCGGTTAAAAACAACGCACCCACGAGTGGCAATATCAGCATTAATTAACAAAAGTTCGCACCGCGAGTCACGAAGTGAGTTTTTGCCACGAACGCTCCCAATACACTCCAATATGTCTAAAAATCATGTTTTGGTGCTTTTTGAACTTTTTGATTCCGGTATATTACATCCCACCCACGTGTGGCAATATCGGCATTAATTGACAAAAGTTCGCAGCGCGAGTCGCGAAGTGAGTTTTTGCCAAGAACGCACCCAATACACTCCAATATGTCCAAAAATAATGTTTTGTTGCTTTTTCAACTTTTTCATTTCGGTTAAAAACAACGCACCCACGAGTGGCAATATCGGCATTAAATGACAAAAGTTCGCAGCGCGAGTCGTGAGTTTTTGCCAAGAATGCACCCAATCCACTCCAATATGTCCAAAAATAATGTTTAGGTGCTTTTTGAACTTTTTGATTCCGGTATATTACATCCCACCCACGAGTGGAAATATCGGCATTAATTGACAAAAGTTCGCAGCGCGAGTCGCGAGTGAGTTTTTGCCAATAACGCGCCCAATCCACTCCAATATGTCCAAAAATCATGTTTAGGTGCTTTTTGAACTTTTTGATTCCGGAATATTACATCCCACCCACAAGTGGCAATATCGGCATTAATTGACAAAAGTTCGCAGCGCGAGTCGCGAAGTGAGTTTTTGCCAAGAATGCACCCAATCCACTCCAATATGTCCAAAAATCATGTTTTGGTGCTTTTTGATCTTTTTGATTCCGGTATATTACATCCTACCCACGTGTGGCAATATCGGCATTAATTGACAAAAGTTCGCCGCGTGAGTCGCGAAGTGAGTTTTTGCCACGAACGCTCCCAATACACTCCAATATGTCTAAAAATCATGTTTTGGTGCTTTTTGAACTTTTTGATTCCGGTATATTACATCCCACCCACGTGTGGCAATATCGGCATTAATTGACAAAAGTTCGCAGCGCGAGTCGCGAAGTGAGTTTTTGCCAAGAACGCACCCAATACACTCCAATATGTCCAAAAATAATGTTTTGTTGCTTTTTCAACTTTTTCGTTTCGGTTAAAAACAACGCACCCACGAGTGGCAATATCGGCATTAATTGACAAAAGTTCGCAGCGCGAGTCGCGAAGTGAGTTTTTGCCAAGAATGCACCCAATCCACTCCAATATGTCCAAAAATAATGTTTAGGTGCTTTTTGAACTTTTTGATTCCGGTATATTACATCCCACCCACGAGTGGCAATATCGGCATTAATTGACAAAAGTTCGCAGCGCGAGTCGCGACGTGAGTTTTTGCCGAGAACGCACCCAATCCACTCCAATATCTCCAAAAGTCATGTTTAGGTGCTTTTTGAACTTTTTGATTCCGGTATATTACATCCCACCCACGAGTGGCAATATCGGCATTAGTTGACAAAAGTTCGCAGCGCGAGTCGCGAAGTGAGTTTTTGCCAAGAACGCACCCAATACACTCCAATATGTTGAAAAATAATGTTTTGTTGCTTTTTCAACTTTTTCGTTTCGGTTAAAAACAACGCACCCACGAGTGGCAATATCGGCATTAATTGACAAAAGTTCGCAGCGCGAGTCGCGAAATGAGTTTTTGCCAAGAATGCACCCAATCCACTCCAATATGTCCAAAAATAATGTTTAGGTGCTTTTTGAACTTTTTGATTCCGGTATATTACATCCCACCCACGAGTGGCAATATCGGCATTAATTGACAAAAGTTCGCAGCGTGAGTCGCGAAGTGAGTTTTTGCCACGAACGCTCCCAATACACTCTAATATGTCTAAAAATCATGTTTTGGTGCTTTTTGAATTTTTGATTCCGGTATATTACATCCCACCCACGTGTGGCAATATCGGCATTAATTGACAAAAGTTCGCAGCGCGAGTCACGAAGTGAGTTTTTACCAAGAACGCACCCAATACACTCCAATATGTCCAAAAAATAATGTTTTGGTGCTTTTTGAACTTTTTCGTTTCGGTTAAAAACAACGCACCCACGAGTGGCAATATCGGCATTAATTGACAAAAGTTCGCAGCGCTAGTCGCGAAGTGAGTTTTTGCCCAGAATGCACCCAATCCACTCCAATATGTCCAAAAATCATGTTTTGGTGCTTTTTGAACTTTTTGATTCCGGTATATTACATCTCACCCACGTGTGGCAATATCGGCATTAATTGACAAAAGTTCGCAGCGCGAGTCACGAAGTGAGTTTTTGCCAAGAACGCACCCAATACACTCCAATATGTCCAAAAATAATGTTTTGGTGCTTTTTGAACTTTTTCGTTTCGGTTAAAAACAACGCACCTACGAGTGGCAATATCAGCATTAATTAACAAAAGTTCGCAACGCGAGTCACGAAGTGAGTTTTTGCCGAGAACGCACCCAATACACTCCAATATGACCAAAAATAATGTTTTGGTACTTTTTGAACTTTTTCTTTTCGGTTAAAAACAACGCACCCACGAGTGGCAATATCGGCATTAATTCACAAAAGTTCGCAGCGCGAGTCGCGAAGTGAGTTTTTGCCAAGAATGCACCCAATCCAATCCAATATGTCCAAAAATAATGTTTAGGTGCTTTTTGAACTTTTTGATTCCGGTATATTACATCCCACCCACGAGTGGCAATATGGGCATTAATTGACAAAAGTTTGCAGCGCGAGTCGCGACGTGAGTTTTTGCCGAGAACGCACCCAATCCACTCCAATATGTCCGAAAATCATGTTTTGGTGCTTTTTGAACTTTTTGATTCCGGTATATTACATCCTACCCACGTGTGGTAATATCGGCATGAATTGACAAAATTTCGCCGCGCGAGTCGCGAAGTGAGGTTTTGCTATCAACGCCCCAAATACAATCCAATATGTCCAAAAATCATGTTTTGGTGCTTTTTGAACTTTTTGGTTCCGGTATATTACATCCTACCCACGTGTGGCAATATCGGCATTAATTGACAAAAGTTCGCCGCGTGAGTCGCGAAGTGAGTTTTTGCCACGAATGCACCCAATTATATTACATCTCACCCACGTGTGGCAATATCGGCATTAATTGACAAAAGTTCGCAGCGCAAGTCACGAAGTGAGTTTTTGCCAAGAACGCACCCAATACACTCCAATATGTCCAAAAATAATGTTTTGGTGCTTTTTGAACTTTTTCGTTTCGGTTAAAAACAACGCACCCACGAGTGGCAATATCAGCATTAATTAACAAAAGTTCGCACCGCGAGTCACGAAGTGAGTTTTTGCCACGAACGCTCCCAATACACTCCAATATGTCTAAAAATCATGTTTTGGTGCTTTTTGAACTTTTTGATTCCGGTATATTACATCCAATCCACGAGTGGCAATATCGGCATTAATTGACAAAAGTTCGCAGCGCGAGTCGCGAAGTGAGTTTTTGCCAAGAATGCACGCAATCCACTCCAATATGTCCAAAAATAATCTTTAGGTGCTTTTTGAACTTTTTGATTCCGGTATATTACATCCCACCCACGAGTGGCAATATCGGCATTAATTGACAAAAGTTCGCAGCGCGAGTCGCGACGTGAGTTTTTGCCGAGAACGCACCCAATCCACTCCAATATGTCCAAAAATCATGTTTAGGTGCTTTTTGAACTTTTTCGTTTCGGTTAAAAACAACGCACCCACGAGTGGCAATATCGGCATTAATTGACAAAAGTTCGCAGCGCGAGTCGCGAAGTGAGTTTTTGCGAAGAATGCACCCAATCCACTCCAATATGTCCAAAAATCATGTTTTGGTGCTTTTTGAACTTTTTGATTCCGGTATATTACATCCTACCCACGTGTGGCGATATCGGCATTAATTGACAAAAGTTCGCAGCGCGAGTCGCGAAGTGAGTTTTTGCCACAAACGCACCCAATACACTCCAATATGTCCAAAAATCATGTTTTGGTGCTTTTTGAACTTTTTGATTCTGGTATATTACATCCCACCCACGTGTGGCAATATCGGCATTAATTGACAAAAGTTCGCAGCGCGAGTCACGAAGTGAGTTTTTGCCAAGAACGCACCCAATAAACTCCAATATGTCCAAAAATCATGTTTTGGTACTTTTTGAACTTTTTCGTTTCGGTTAAAAACAATGCACCCACGAGTGGCAATATCGGCATTAAATGACAAATGTTCGCAGCGCGAGTCGTGAGTTTTTGCCAAGAATGCACCCAATCCACTCCAATATGTCCAAAAATCATGTTTAGGTGCTTTTTGAACTTTTTGATTCCGGAATATTACATCCCACCCACAAGTGGCAATATCGGCATTAATTGACAAAAGTTCGCAGCGCGAGTCGCGAAGTGAGTTTTTGCCAAGAATGCACCCAATCCACTCCAATATGTCCAAAAATCATGTTTTGGTGCTTTTTGATCTTTTTGATTCCGGTATATTACATCCTACCCACGTGTGGCAATATCGGCATTAATTGACAAAAGTTCGCCGCGTGAGTCGCGAAGTGAGTTTTTGCCACGAACGCTCCCAATACACTCCAATATGTCTAAAAATCATGTTTTGGTGCTTTTTGAACTTTTTGATTCCGGTATATTACATCCCACCCACGTGTGGCAATATCGGCATTAATTGACAAAAGTTCGCAGCGCGAGTCGCGAAGTGAGTTTTTGCCAAGAACGCACCCAATACACTCCAATATGTCCAAAAATAATGTTTTGTTGCTTTTTCAACTTTTTCGTTTCGGTTAAAAACAACGCACCCACGAGTGGCAATATCGGCATTAATTGACAAAAGTTCGCAGCGCGAGTCGCGAAGTGAGTTTTTGCCAAGAATGCACCCAATCCACTCCAATATGTCCAAAAATAATGTTTAGGTGCTTTTTGAACTTTTTGATTCCGGTATATTACATCCCACCCACGAGTGGCAATATCGGCATTAATTGACAAAAGCTCGCAGCGTGAGTTGCGAAGTGAGTTTTTGCCACGAACGCTCCCAATACACTCTAATATGTCTAAAAATCATGTTTTGGTGCTTTTTGAATTTTTGATTCCGGTATATTACATCCCACCCACGAGTGGCAATATCGGCATTAATTGACAAAAGTTCGCAGCGCGAGTCGCGACGTGAGTTTTTGCCGAGAACGCACCCAATCCACTCCAATATCTCCAAAATTCATGTTTAGGTGCTTTTTGAACTTTTTGATTCCGGTTATATTACATCCCACCCACGAGTGGCAATATCGGCATTAGTTGACAAAAGTTCGCAGCGCGAGTCGCGAAGTGAGTTTTTGCCAAGAACGCACCCAATACACTCCAATATGTCGAAAAATAATGTTTTGTTGCTTTTTCAACTTTTTCGTTTCTGTTAAAAACAACGCACCCACGAGTGGCAATATCGGCATTAATTGACAAAAGTTCGCAGCGCGAGTCGCGAAGTGAGTTTTTGCCAAGAATGCACCCAATCCACTCCAATATGTCCAAAAATAATGATTAGGTGCTTTTTGAACTTTTTGATTCCGGTATATTACATCCCACCCACGAGTGGCAATATCGGCATTAATTGACAAAAGCTCGCAGCGTGAGTTGCGAAGTGAGTTTTTGCCACGAACGCTCCCAATACACTCTAATATGTCTAAAAATCATGTTTTGGTGCTTTTTGAATTTTTGATTCCGGTATATTACATCCCACCCACGAGTGGCAATATCGGCATTAATTGACAAAAGCTCGCAGCGTGAGTCGCGAAGTGAGTTTTTGCCACGAACGCTCCCAATACACTCTAATATGTCTAAAAATCATGTTTTGGTGCTTTTTGAATTTTTGATTCCGGTATATTACATCCCACCCACGTGTGGCAATATCGGCATTAATTGACAAAAGTTCGCAGCGCGAGTCACGAAGTGAGTTTTTACCAAGAACGCACCCAATACACTCCAATATGTCCAAAAATAATGTTTTGGTGCTTTTTGAACTTTTTCGTTTCGGTTAAAAACAACGCACCCACGAGTGGCAATATCGGCATTAATTGACAAAAGTTCGCAGCGCTAGTCGCGAAGTGAGTTTTTGCCCAGAATGCACCCAATCCACTCCAATATGTCCAAAAATCATGTTTTGGTGCTTTTTGAACTTTTTGATTCCGGTATATTACATCTCACCCACGTGTGGCAATATCGGCATTAATTGACAAAAGTTCGCAGCGCGAGTCACGAAGTGGGTTTTTGCCAAGAACGCACCCAATACACTCCAATATGTCCAGAAATAATGTTTTGGTGCTTTTTGAACTTTTTCGTTTCGGTTAAAAACAACGCACCTACGAGTGGCAATATCAGCATTAATTAACAAAAGTTCGCAACGCGAGTCACGAAGTGAGTTTTTGCCGAGAACGCACCCAATACACTCCAATATGACCAAAAATAATGTTTTGGTACTTTTTGAACTTTTTCTTTTCGGTTAAAAACAACGCACCCACGAGTGGCAATATCGGCATTAATTGACAAAAGTTCGCAGCGCGAGTCGCGAAGTGAGTTTTTGCCAAGAATGCACCCAATCCAATCCAATATGTCCAAAAATAATGTTTAGGTGCTTTTTGAACTTTTTGATTCCGGTATATTACATCCCACCCACGAGTGGCAATATGGGCATTAATTGACAAAAGTTCGCAGCGCGAGTCGCGACGTGAGTTTTTGCCGAGAACGCACCCAATCCACTCCAATATGTCCAAAAATCATGTTTTGGTGCTTTTTGAACTTTTTGATTCCGGTATATTACATCCTACCCACGTGTGGTAATATCGGCATTAATTGACAAAATTTCGCCGCGCGAGTCACGAAGTGAGTTTTTGCTATCAACGCCCCAAATACAATCCAATATGTCCAAAAATCTTGTTTTGGTGCTTTTTGAACTTTTTGGTTCCGGTATATTACATCCTACCCACGTGTGGCAATATCGGCATTAATTGACAAAAGTTCGCAGCGCGAGTCACGAAGTGAGTTTTTGCCAAGAACGCACCCAATACACTCCAATATGTCCAAAAATAATGTTTTGGTGCTTTTTGAACTTTTTCGTTTCGGTTAAAAACAACGCACCCACGAGTGGCAATATCAGCATTAATTAACAAAAGTTCGCACCGCGAGTCACGAAGTGAGTTTTTGCCACGAACGCTCCCAATACACTCCAATATGTCTAAAAATCATGTTTTGGTGCTTTTTGAACTTTTTGATTCCGGTATATTACATCCCACCCACGTGTGGCAATATCGGCATTAATTGACAAAAGTTCGCAGCGCGAGTCGCGAAGTGAGTTTTTGCCAAGAACGCACCCAATACACTCCAATATGTCCAAAAATAATGTTTTGTTGCTTTTTCAACTTTTTCATTTCGGTTAAAAACAACGCACCCACGAGTGGCAATATCGGCATTAAATGACAAAAGTTCGCAGCGCGAGTCGTGAGTTTTTGCCAAGAATGCACCCAATCCACTCCAATATGTCCAAAAATAATGTTTAGGTGCTTTTTGAACTTTTTGATTCCGGTATATTACATCCCACCCACGAGTGGAAATATCGGCATTAATTGACAAAAGTTCGCAGCGCGAGTCGCGAGTGAGTTTTTGCCAATAACGCGCCCAATCCACTCCAATATGTCCAAAAATCATGTTTAGGTGCTTTTTGAACTTTTTGATTCCGGAATATTACATCCCACCCACAAGTGGCAATATCGGCATTAATTGACAAAAGTTCGCAGCGCGAGTCGCGAAGTGAGTTTTTGCCAAGAATGCACCCAATCCACTCCAATATGTCCAAAAATCATGTTTTGGTGCTTTTTGAACTTTTTGATTCCGGTATATTACATCCCACCCACGAGTGGCAATATCGGCATTAACTGACAAAAGTTCGCAGCGCGAGTCGCGAAGTGAGTTTTTGCCAAGAATGCACGCAATCCACTCCAATATGTCCAAAAATAATCTTTAGGTGCTTTTTGAACTTTTTGATTCCGGTATATTACATCCCACCCACGAGTGGCAATATCGGCATTAATTGACAAAAGTTCGCAGCGCGAGTCGCGACGTGAGTTTTTGCCGAGAACGCACCCAATCCACTCCAATATGTCCAAAAATCATGTTTAGGTGCTTTTTGAACTTTTTCGTTTCGGTTAAAACAACGCACCCACGAGTGGCAATATCGGCATTAATTGACAAAAGTTCGCAGCGCGAGTCGCGAAGTGAGTTTTTGCGAAGAATGCACCCAATCCACTCCAATATGTCCAAAAATCATGTTTTGGTGCTTTTTGAACTTTTTGATTCCGGTATATTACATCCTACCCACGTGTGGCGATATCGGCATTAATTGACAAAAGTTCGCAGCGCGAGTCGCGAAGTGACTTTTTGCCACAAACGCACCCAATACACTCCAATATGTCCAAAAATCATGTTTTGGTGCTTTTTGAACTTTTTGATTCTGGTATATTACATCCCACCCACGTGTGGCAATATCGGCATTAATTGACAAAAGTTCGCAGCGCGAGTCACGAAGTGAGTTTTTGCCAAGAACGCACCCAATAAACTCCAATATGTCCAAAAATCATGTTTTGGTACTTTTTGAACTTTTTCGTTTCGGTTAAAAACAATGCACCCACGAGTGGCAATATCGGCATTAAATGACAAATGTTCGCAGCGCGAGTCGTGAGTTTTTGCCAAGAATGCACCCAATCCACTCCAATATGTCCAAAATCATGTTTAGGTGCTTTTTGAACTTTTTGATTCCGGAATATTACATCCCACCCACAAGTGGCAATATCGGCATTAATTGACAAAAGTTCGCAGCGCGAGTCGCGAAGTGAGTTTTTGCCAAGAATGCACCCAATCCACTCCAATATGTCCAAAAATCATGTTTTGGTGCTTTTTGATCTTTTGATTCCGGTATATTACATCCTACCCACGTGTGGCAATATCGGCATTAATTGACAAAAGTTCGCCGCGTGAGTCGCGAAGTGAGTTTTTGCCAAGAACGCACCCAATACACTCCAATATGTCGAAAAATAATGTTTTGTTGCTTTTTCAACTTTTTCGTTTCTGTTAAAAACAACGCACCCACGAGTGGCAATATCGGCATTAATTGACAAAAGTTCGCAGCGCGAGTCGCGAAGTGAGTTTTTGCCAAGAATGCACCCAATCCACTCCAATATGTCCAAAAATAATGATTAGGTGCTTTTTGAACTTTTTGATTCCGGTATATTACATCCCACCCACGAGTGGCAATATCGGCATTAATTGACAAAAGCTCGCAGCGTGAGTTGCGAAGTGAGTTTTTGCCACGAACGCTCCCAATACACTCTAATATGTCTAAAAATCATGTTTTGGTGCTTTTTGAATTTTTGATTCCGGTATATTACATCCCACCCACGAGTGGCAATATCGGCATTAATTGACAAAAGCTCGCAGCGTGAGTCGCGAAGTGAGTTTTTTGCCACGAACGCTCCCAATACACTCTAATATGTCTAAAAATCATGTTTTGGTGCTTTTTGAATTTTTGATTCCGGTATATTACATCCCACCCACGTGTGGCAATATCGGCATTAATTGACAAAAGTTCGCAGCGCGAGTCACGAAGTGAGTTTTTACCAAGAACGCACCCAATACACTCCAATATGTCCAAAAATAATGTTTTGGTGCTTTTTGAACTTTTTCGTTTCGGTTAAAAACAACGCACCCACGAGTGGCAATATCGGCATTAATTGACAAAAGTTCGCAGCGCTAGTCGCGAAGTGAGTTTTTGCCCAGAATGCACCCAATCCACTCCAATATGTCCAAAAATCATGTTTTGGTGCTTTTTGAACTTTTTGATTCCGGTATATTACATCTCACCCACGTGTGGCAATATCGGCATTAATTGACAAAAGTTCGCAGCGCGAGTCACGAAGTGGGTTTTTGCCAAGAACGCACCCAATACACTCCAATATGTCCAGAAATAATGTTTTGGTGCTTTTTGAACTTTTTCGTTTCGGTTAAAAACAACGCACCTACGAGTGGCAATATCAGCATTAATTAACAAAAGTTCGCAACGCGAGTCACGAAGTGAGTTTTTGCCGAGAGAACGCACCCAATACACTCCAATATGACCAAAAATAATGTTTTGGTACTTTTTGAACTTTTTCTTTTCGGTTAAAAACAACGCACCCCACGAGTGGCAATATCGGCATTAATTGACAAAAGTTCGCAAGCGCGAGTCGCGAAGTGAGTTTTTGCCAAGAATGCACCCAATCCAATCCAATATGTCCAAAAATAATGTTTAGGTGCTTTTTGAACTTTTTGATTCCGGTATATTACATCCACCCACGAGTGGCAATATGGGCATTAATTGACAAAAGTTCGCAGCGCGAGTCGCGACGTGAGTTTTTGCCGAGAAGCGCAACCCAATCCACTCCAATATGTCCAAAAATCATGTTTTGGTGCTTTTTGAACTTTTTGATTCCGGTATATTACATCCTACCCACGTGTGGTAATATCGGCATTAATTGACAAAATTTCGCCGCGCGAGTCACGAAGTGAGTTTTGCTATCAACGCCCCAAATACATCCAATATGTCCAAAAATCTTGTTTTGGTGCTTTTTGAACTTTTTGGTTCCGGTTATATTACATCCTACCCACGTGTGGCAATATCGGCATTAATTGACAAAAGTTCGCAGCGCGAGTCACGAAGTGAGTTTTTGCCAAGAACGCACCCAATACACTCCAATATGTCCAAAATAATGTTTTGGTGCTTTTTGAACTTTTTCGTTTCGGTTTAAAACAACGCACCCACGAGTGGCAATATCAGCATTAATTAACAAAAGTTCGCACCGCGAGTCACGAAGTGAGTTTTTTGCCACGAACGCTTCCAATACACTCCAATATGTCTAAAAATCATGTTTTGGTGCTTTTGAACTTTTTGATTCCGGTAATATTACATCCCACCCACGTGTGGCAATATCGGCATTAATTGACAAAAGTTCGCAGCGCGAGTCGCGAAGTGAGTTTTGCCAAGAATGCAC
>ALNU03000033.1:0-38075 GCA_000576495.2 Oryza glumipatula
TTTTGGACATATTGGAGTGTATTGGGTGCGTTCGTGGCAAAAACTCACTTCGCCGACTCGCTGCAGGCGAAGCTTTGTGTGCGTCCCAATTAATGGCCGATATTGCCACTCGTGGCTGCTTTGTTTTACTACCCGGAACGAAAAAGTTCAAAATCACCAACACATGATTTTGGACATATTGGAGTGTATTGGGTGCGTTCGTGGGCAAAAACTCACTTCGCGACTCGCGCGGCGCGAACTTTTGTCAATTAATGCCGATATTGCCACTCGTGGGCTGCTTTGGTTTTTAACCGGAACGAAAAAGTTCAAAAATCACCAAAACATGATTTTTGGACATATTGGAGTGTATGGGGTGCGTTCGTGGCAAAAACTCACTTCGCGACTCGCGCGGCGAACTTTTGTCAATTAATGCCGATATTGCCACTCGTGGGTGCTTGTATTTACCCGGAACGAAAAAGTTCAAAAATCACCAAAACATGATTTTGGACATATTGGAGTGTATTGGGGTGCGTTCGTGGCAAAAACTCACTTCGCGACTCGCGCGGCGAACTTTTGTCAATTAATGCCGATATTGCCACTCGTGGCTGCTTTGTTTTTAACCCGGAACGAAAAAGTTCAAAAATCACCAAAACATGATTTTTGGACATATTGGAGTGTATTGGGTGCGTTCGTGGCAAAACTCACTTCGCGACTCGCGCGGCGAACTTTTGTCAATTAATGCCGATATTGCCACACGTGGGGGCGATGTAATATACCGGAACGAAAAAATTCAAAAAGCACCAGACCATGATTTTTGGACATATTGGAGTGTATTGGGTGCGTTCGTGGCAAAAACTCACTTCGCGACTCGCGCGGCGAAACTTTTGTCAATTAATGCCGATATTGCCACTCGTGGGTGCGTTGTTTTTACCGGAACGAAAAAGTTCAAAAATCAGCAAAACATGATTTTTGGACATATTGGAGTGTATTGGGTGCGTTCGTGGCAAAAACTCACTTCGCGACTCGCGCGGCGAACTTTTGTCAATTAATGCCGATATTGCCACTCGTGGCTGCTTGTATTTTACCCGGAACGAAAAAGTTCAAAAATCACCAAAACATGATTTTTGGACATATTGGAGTGTATTGGGTGCGTTCGTGGCAAAAACTCACTTCGCGACTCGCGCGGCGAACTTTTGTCAATTAATGCCGATATTGCCACACGTGGGGGCGATGTATTTTAACCGAACGAAAAAGTTCAAAAAGCACCAGACCATGATTTTTGGACATATTGGAGTGTATTGGGTGCGTTCGTGGCAAAAACTCACTTCGCGACTCGCGCGGCGAACTTTTGTCAATTAATGCCGATATTGCCACTCGTGGCGTGCTTTGTTTTAACCGGAACGAAAAAGTTCAAAAAGCACCAAAACATGATTTTGGACATATTGGAGTGTATGGGGTGCGTTCGTGGCAAAAACTCACTTCGCGACTCGCGCGGCGAACTTTTGTCAATTAATGCCGATATTGCCACTCGTGGGGGCGATGTTTTAACCGGAACGAAAAAGTTCAAAAAGCACCAAGACCATGATTTTTGGACATATTGGAGTGTATTGGGTGCGTTCGTGGCAAAAACTCACTTCGCGACTCGCGCGGCGAACTTTTGTCAATTAATGCCGATATTGCCACTCGTGGGTGCTTTGTTTTATACCCGGAACGAAAAAGTTCAAAAATCACCAAAACATGATTTTTGGACATATTGGAGTGTATTGGGTGCGTTCGTGGCAAAAACTCACTTCGCGACTCGCGCGGCGAACTTTTGTCAATTAATGCCGATATTGCCACTACGTGGGTGCGATGTATTTAACCGGAACGAAAAAGTTCAAAAAGCACCAGAACATGATTTTTGGACATATTGGAGTGTATTGGGTGCGTTCGTGGCAAAAACTCACTTCGCGACTCGCGCGGCGAACTTTTGTCAATTAATGCCGATATTGCCACTCGTGGGTGCTTTGTTTTTAACCGGAACGAAAAAGTTCAAAAAGCACCAAAACATGATTTTTGGACATATTGGAGTGTATTGGGTGCGTTCGTGGCAAAAACTCACTTCGCGACTCGCGCGGCGAACTTTTGTCAATTAATGCCGATATTGCCACACGTGGGGGCGATTGTTAATATACCGGAACGAAAAAGTTCAAAAAGCACCAGACCATGATTTTGGACATATTGGAGTGTATTGGGTGCGTTCGTGGCAAAAACTCACTTCGCGACTCGCGCGGCGAACTTTTGTCAATTAATGCCGATATTGCCACTCGTGGGTGCTTTGTTTTTAACCGGAACGAAAAAGTTCAAAAATCACCAAAACATGATTTTTGGACATATTGGAGTGTATTGGGTGCGTTCGTGGCAAAAACTCACTTCGCGACTCGCGCGGCGAACTTTTGTCAATTAATGCCGATATTGCCACACGTGGGGGCGATGTAATATACCGGAACGAAAAATTCAAAAAGCACCAGACCATGATTTTTGGACATATTGGAGTGTATTGGGTGCGTTCGTGGCAAAAACTCACTTCGCGACTCGCGCGGCGAACTTTTGTCAATTAATGCCGATATTGCCACTCGTGGGTGCGATTGTTATTAACCGGAACGAAAAAGTTCAAAAAGCACCAGAAACATGATTTTTGGACATATTGGAGTGTATTGGGTGCGTTCGTGGCAAAAACTCACTTCGCGACTCGCGCGGCGAACTTTTGTCAATTAATGCCGATATTGCCACTCGTGGGTGCGTTGTTTTTAACCGGAACGAAAAAGTTCAAAAAGCACCAAAACATGATTTTTGGACATATTGGAGTGTATGGGGTGCGTTCGTGGCGAAAAACTCACTTCGCGACTCGCGCGGCGAACTTTTGTCAATTAATGCCGATATTGCCACACGTGGGGGCGATGTAATATACCGGAACGAAAAAGTTCAAAAAGCACCAGACCATGATTTTTGGACATATTGGAGTGTATTGGGTGCGTTCGTGGCAAAAACTCACTTCGCGACTCGCGCGGCGAACTTTTGTCAATTAATGCCGATATTGCCACTCGTGGGTGCTTTGTTTTTAACCGGAACGAAAAAGTTCAAAAATCACCAAAACAATGATTTTTGGACATATTGGAGTGTATTGGGTGCGTTCGTGGCAAAAACTCACTTCGCGACTCGCGCGGCGAACTTTTGTCAATTAATGCCGATATTGCCACACGTGGGGGCGATGTTATATACCGGAACGAAAAAAGTTCAAAAAGCACCAGACCATGATTTTTGGACATATTGGAGTGTATTGGGTGCGTTCGTGGCAAAAACTCACTTCGCGACTCGCGCGGGCGAACTTTTGTCAATTAATGCCGATATTGCCACTCGTGGGTGCTTTGTTTTTAACCGGAACGAAAAAGTTCAAAAATCACCAAAACATGATTTTTGGACATATTGGAGTGTATTGGGTGCGTTCGTGGCAAAAACTCACTTCGCGACTCGCGCGGCGAACTTTTGTCAATTAATGCCGATATTGCCACTCGTGGGTGCGTTGTTTTTAACCGGAACGAAAAAAGTTCAAAAAGCACCAAAACATGATTTTTGGACATATTGGAGTGTATGGGGTGCGTTCGTGGCGAAAACTCACTTCGCGACTCGCGCGGCGAACTTTTGTCAATTAATGCCGATATTGCCACACGTGGGGGCGATGTAATATACCGGAACGAAAAAGTTCAAAAAGCACCAGACCATGATTTTTGGACATATTGGAGTGTATTGGGTGCGTTCGTGGCAAAAACTCACTTCGCGACTCGCGCGGCGAACTTTTGTCAATTAATGCCGATATTGCCACTCGTGGGTGCTTTGTTTTTACCCGGAACGAAAAAGTTCAAAAATCACCAAAACAAGATTTTTGGACATATTGGAGTGTATTGGGTGCGTTCGTGGCAAAAACTCACTTCGCGACTCGCGCGGCGAACTTTTGTCAATTAATGCCGATATTGCCACACGTGGGGGCGATGTAATATACCGGAACGAAAAAATTCAAAAAGCACCAGACCATGATTTTTGGACATATTGGAGTGTATTGGGTGCGTTCGTGGCAAAAACTCACTTCGCGACTCGCGCGGCGAACTTTTGTCAATTAATGCCGATATTGCCACTCGTGGGTGCTTTGTTTTTAACCGGAACGAAAAAGTTCAAAAATCACCAAAACATGATTTTTGGACATATTGGAGTGTATTGGGTGCGTTCGTGGCAAAAACTCACTTCGCGACTCGCGCGGCGAACTTTTGTCAATTAATGCCGATATTGCCACTCGTGGGTGCGTTGTTTTAACCGGAACGAAAAAGTTCAAAAAGCACCAAAACATGATTTTTGGACATATTGGAGTGTATGGGGTGCGTTCGTGGCGAAAACTCACTTCGCGACTCGCGCGGCGATACTTTTGTCAATTAATGCCGATATTGCCACACGTGGGGGCGATGTAATATACCGGAACGAAAAAGTTCAAAAAGCACCAGACCATGATTTTTGGACATATTGGAGTGTATTGGGTGCGTTCGTGGCAAAAACTCACTTCGCGACTCGCGCGGCGAACTTTTGTCAATTAATGCCGATATTGCCACACGTGGGGGCGATTGTATTATAACCGGAACGAAAAAGTTCAAAAAGCACCAAGACCATGATTTTTGGACATATTGGAGTGTATTGGGTGCGTTCGTGGCAAAAACTCACTTCGCGACTCGCGCGGCGAACTTTTGTCAATTAATGCCGATATTGCCACTCGTGGGTGCTTTGTTTTTAACCGGAACGAAAAAGTTCAAAAATCACCAAAACATGATTTTTGGACATATTGGAGTGTATTGGGTGCGTTCGTGGCAAAAACTCACTTCGCGACTCGCGCGGCGAACTTTTGTCAATTAATGCCGATATTGCCACACGTGGGGGCGATGTAATATACCGGAACGAAAAAAGTTCAAAAAGCACCAGACCATGATTTTTGGACATATTGGAGTGTATTGGGTGCGTTCGTGGCAAAAACTCACTTCGCGACTCGCGCGGCGAACTTTTGTCAATTAATGCCGATATTGCCACTCGTGGGTGCTTTGTTTTACCCGGAACGAAAAAGTTCAAAAATCACCAAAACATGATTTTTGGACATATTGGAGTGTATTGGGTGCGTTCGTGGCAAAAACTCACTTCGCGACTCGCGCGGCGAACTTTTGTCAATTAATGCCGATATTGCCACACGTGGGGGCGATGTAATATACCGGAACGAAAAAGTTCAAAAAGCACCAGACCATGATTTTTGGACATATTGGAGTGTATTGGGTGCGTTCGTGGCAAAAACTCACTTCGCGACTCGCGCGGCGAACTTTTGTCAATTAATGCCGATATTGCCACTCGTGGGTGCGTTGTTATTATACCGGAACGAAAAAGTTCAAAAAGCACCAGACCATGATTTTTGGACATATTGGAGTGTATTGGGTGCGTTCGTGGCAAAAACTCACTTCGCGACTCGCGCGGCGAACTTTTGTCAATTAATGCCGATATTGCCACTCGTGGGTGCGTTGTTTTTAACCGGAACGAAAAAGTTCAAAAAGCACCAAAACATGATTTTTGGACATATTGGAGTGTATGGGGTGCGTTCGTGGCGAAAAACTCACTTCGCGACTCGCGCGGCGAACTTTTGTCAATTAATGCCGATATTGCCACACGTGGGGGCGATGTAATATACCGGAACGAAAAAGTTCAAAAAGCACCAGACCATGATTTTTGGACATATTGGAGTGTATTGGGTGCGTTCGTGGCAAAAACTCACTTCGCGACTCGCGCGGCGAACTTTTGTCAATTAATGCCGATATTGCCACTCGTGGGTGCTTTGTTTTTAACCGGAACGAAAAAGTTCAAAAATCACCAAAACATGATTTTTGGACATATTGGAGTGTATTGGGTGCGTTCGTGGCAAAAACTCACTTCGCGACTCGCGCGGCGAACTTTTGTCAATTAATGCCGATATTGCCACACGTGGGGGCGATGTAATATACCGGAACGAAAAAAGTTCAAAAAGCACCAGACCATGATTTTTGGACATATTGGAGTGTATTGGGTGCGTTCGTGGCAAAAACTCACTTCGCGACTCGCGCGGCGAACTTTTGTCAATTAATGCCGATATTGCCACTCGTGGGTGCTTTGTTTTTAACCCGGAACGAAAAAGTTCAAAAAGCACCAAAACATGATTTTTGGACATATTGGAGTGTATGGGGTGCGTTCGTGGCGAAAAACTCACTTCGCGACTCGCGCGGCGATACTTTTGTCAATTAATGCCGATATTGCCACACGTGGGGGCGATGTAATATACCGGAACGAAAAAGTTCAAAAAGCACCAGACCATGATTTTTGGACATATTGGAGTGTATTGGGTGCGTTCGTGGCAAAAACTCACTTCGCGACTCGCGCGGCGAACTTTTGTCAATTAATGCCGATATTGCCACTCGTGGGTGCTTTGTTTTTACCCGGAACGAAAAAGTTCAAAAATCACCAAAACAATGATTTTTGGACATATTGGAGTGTATTGGGTGCGTTCGTGGCAAAAACTCACTTCGCGACTCGCGCGGCGAACTTTTGTCAATTAATGCCGATATTGCCACACGTGGGGGCGATGTAATATACCGGAACGAAAAAGTTCAAAAAGCACCAGACCATGATTTTTGGACATATTGGAGTGTATTGGGTGCGTTCGTGGCAAAAACTCACTTCGCGACTCGCGCGGCGAACTTTTGTCAATTAATGCCGATATTGCCACTCGTGGGTGCTTTGTTTTTAACCGGAACGAAAAAGTTCAAAAATCACCAAAACATGATTTTTGGACATATTGGAGTGTATTGGGTGCGTTCGTGGCAAAAACTCACTTCGCGACTCGCGCGGCGAACTTTTGTCAATTAATGCCGATATTGCCACACGTGGGGGCGATGTAATATACCGGAACGAAAAAGTTCAAAAAGCACCAGACCATGATTTTTGGACATATTGGAGTGTATTGGGTGCGTTCGTGGCAAAAACTCACTTCGCGACTCGCGCGGCGAACTTTTGTCAATTAATGCCGATATTGCCACTCGTGGGTGCTTTGTTTTTACCCGGAACGAAAAAGTTCAAAAATCACCAAAACATGATTTTTGGACATATTGGAGTGTATTGGGTGCGTTCGTGGCAAAAACTCACTTCGCGACTCGCGCGGCGAACTTTTGTCAATTAATGCCGATATTGCCACACGTGGGGGCGATGTAATATACCGGAACGAAAAATTCAAAAAGCACCAGACCATGATTTTTGGACATATTGGAGTGTATTGGGTGCGTTCGTGGCAAAAACTCACTTCGCGACTCGCGCGGCGAACTTTTGTCAATTAATGCCGATATTGCCACTCGTGGGTGCTTTGTTTTTACCCGGAACGAAAAAGTTCAAAAATCACCAAAACATGATTTTTGGACATATTGGAGTGTATTGGGTGCGTTCGTGGCAAAAACTCACTTCGCGACTCGCGCGGCGAACTTTTGTCAATTAATGCCGATATTGCCACACGTGGGGGCGATGTAATATACCGGAACGAAAAAAGTTCAAAAAGCACCAGACCATGATTTTTGGACATATTGGAGTGTATTGGGTGCGTTCGTGGCAAAAACTCACTTCGCGACTCGCGCGGCGAACTTTTGTCAATTAATGCCGATATTGCCACATCGTGGGGGCGATTGTATTATACCGGAACGAAAAAGTTCAAAAAGCACCAGACCATGATTTTTGGACATATTGGAGTGTATTGGGTGCGTTCGTGGCAAAAACTCACTTCGCGACTCGCGCGGCGAACTTTTGTCAATTAATGCCGATATTGCCACTCGTGGGTGCGTTGTTTTAACCGGAACGAAAAAGTTCAAAAAGCACCAAAACATGATTTTTGGACATATTGGAGTGTATTGGGTGCGTTCGTGGCGAAAAACTCACTTCGCGACTCGCGCGGCGAACTTTTGTCAATTAATGCCGATATTGCCACACGTGGGGGCGATGTAATATACCGGAACGAAAAAAGTTCAAAAAGCACCAGACCATGATTTTTGGACATATTGGAGTGTATTGGGTGCGTTCGTGGCAAAAACTCACTTCGCGACTCGCGCGGCGAACTTTTGTCAATTAATGCCGATATTGCCACTCGTGGGTGCTTTGTTTTTAACCGGAACGAAAAAGTTCAAAAATCACCAAAACAATGATTTTTGGACATATTGGAGTGTATTGGGTGCGTTCGTGGCAAAAACTCACTTCGCGACTCGCGCGGCGAACTTTTGTCAATTAATGCCGATATTGCCACACGTGGGGGCGATGTAATATACCGGAACGAAAAAATTCAAAAAGCACCAGACCATGATTTTTGGACATATTGGAGTGTATTGGGTGCGTTCGTGGCAAAAACTCACTTCGCGACTCGCGCGGCGAACTTTTGTCAATTAATGCCGATATTGCCACTCGTGGGTGCTTTGTTTTTAACCGGAACGAAAAAGTTCAAAAATCACCAAAACATGATTTTTGGACATATTGGAGTGTATTGGGTGCGTTCGTGGCAAAAACTCACTTCGCGACTCGCGCGGCGAACTTTTGTCAATTAATGCCGATATTGCCACACGTGGGGGCGATGTAATATACCGGAACGAAAAAATTCAAAAAGCACCAGACCATGATTTTTGGACATATTGGAGTGTATTGGGTGCGTTCGTGGCAAAAACTCACTTCGCGACTCGCGCGGCGAACTTTTGTCAATTAATGCCGATATTGCCACTCGTGGGTGCTTTGTTTTTAACCGGAACGAAAAAGTTCAAAAATCACCAAAACATGATTTTTGGACATATTGGAGTGTATTGGGTGCGTTCGTGGCAAAAACTCACTTCGCGACTCGCGCGGCGAACTTTTGTCAATTAATGCCGATATTGCCACACGTGGGGGCGATGTAATATACCGGAACGAAAAAAGTTCAAAAAGCACCAGACCATGATTTTTGGACATATTGGAGTGTATTGGGTGCGTTCGTGGCAAAAACTCACTTCGCGACTCGCGCGGCGAACTTTTGTCAATTAATGCCGATATTGCCACACGTGGGGGCGATGTAATATACCGGAACGAAAAAGTTCAAAAAGCACCAGACCATGATTTTTGGACATATTGGAGTGTATTGGGTGCGTTCGTGGCAAAAACTCACTTCGCGACTCGCGCGGCGAACTTTTGTCAATTAATGCCGATATTGCCACTCGTGGGTGCGTTGTTTTTAACCGGAACGAAAAAGTTCAAAAAGCACCAAAACATGATTTTTGGACATATTGGAGTGTATTGGGTGCGTTCGTGGCGAAAAACTCACTTCGCGACTCGCGCGGCGAACTTTTGTCAATTAATGCCGATATTGCCACACGTGGGGGCGATGTAATATACCGGAACGAAAAAGTTCAAAAAGCACCAGACCATGATTTTTGGACATATTGGAGTGTATTGGGTGCGTTCGTGGCAAAAACTCACTTCGCGACTCGCGCGGCGAACTTTTGTCAATTAATGCCGATATTGCCACTCGTGGGTGCTTTGTTTTTAACCGGAACGAAAAAGTTCAAAAATCACCAAAACATGATTTTTGGACATATTGGAGTGTATTGGGTGCGTTCGTGGCAAAAACTCACTTCGCGACTCGCGCGGCGAACTTTTGTCAATTAATGCCGATATTGCCACACGTGGGGGCGATGTAATATACCGGAACGAAAAAAGTTCAAAAAGCACCAGACCATGATTTTTGGACATATTGGAGTGTATTGGGTGCGTTCGTGGCAAAAACTCACTTCGCGACTCGCGCGGCGAACTTTTGTCAATTAATGCCGATATTGCCACTCGTGGGTGCTTTGTTTTTAACCGGAACGAAAAAGTTCAAAAATCACCAAAACATGATTTTTGGACATATTGGAGTGTATTGGGTGCGTTCGTGGCAAAAACTCACTTCGCGACTCGCGCGGCGAACTTTTGTCAATTAATGCCGATATTGCCACACGTGGGGGCGATGTAATATACCGGAACGAAAAAAGTTCAAAAAGCACCAGACCATGATTTTTGGACATATTGGAGTGTATTGGGTGCGTTCGTGGCAAAAACTCACTTCGCGACTCGCGCGGCGAACTTTTGTCAATTAATGCCGATATTGCCACTCGTGGGTGCTTTGTTTTTACCGGAACGAAAAAGTTCAAAAATCACCAAACATGATTTTTGGACATATTGGAGTGTATTGGGTGCGTTCGTGGCAAAAACTCACTTCGCGACTCGCGCGGCGAACTTTTGTCAATTAATGCCGATATTGCCACACGTGGGGGCGATGTAATATACCGGAACGAAAAAAGTTCAAAAAGCACCAGACCATGATTTTTGGACATATTGGAGTGTATTGGGTGCGTTCGTGGCAAAAACTCACTTCGCGACTCGCGCGGCGAACTTTTGTCAATTAATGCCGATATTGCCACACGTGGGGGCGATGTAATATACCGGAACGAAAAAGTTCAAAAAGCACCAGACCATGATTTTTGGACATATTGGAGTGTATTGGGTGCGTTCGTGGCAAAAACTCACTTCGCGACTCGCGCGGCGAACTTTTGTCAATTAATGCCGATATTGCCACTCGTGGGTGCTTTGTTTTTAACCGGAACGAAAAAGTTCAAAAATCACCAAAACATGATTTTTGGACATATTGGAGTGTATTGGGTGCGTTCGTGGCAAAAACTCACTTCGCGACTCGCGCGGCGAACTTTTGTCAATTAATGCCGATATTGCCACACGTGGGGGCGATGTAATATACCGGAACGAAAAAAGTTCAAAAAGCACCAGACCATGATTTTTGGACATATTGGAGTGTATTGGGTGCGTTCGTGGCAAAAACTCACTTCGCGACTCGCGCGGCGAACTTTTGTCAATTAATGCCGATATTGCCACTCGTGGGTGCTTTGTTTTTAACCGGAACGAAAAAGTTCAAAAATCACCAAAACATGATTTTTGGACATATTGGAGTGTATTGGGTGCGTTCGTGGCAAAAACTCACTTCGCGACTCGCGCGGCGAACTTTTGTCAATTAATGCCGATATTGCCACACGTGGGGGCGATGTAATATACCGGAACGAAAAAAGTTCAAAAAGCACCAGACCATGATTTTTGGACATATTGGAGTGTATTGGGTGCGTTCGTGGCAAAAACTCACTTCGCGACTCGCGCGGCGAACTTTTGTCAATTAATGCCGATATTGCCACTCGTGGGTGCTTTGTTTTTAACCGGAACGAAAAAGTTCAAAAATCACCAAAACATGATTTTTGGACATATTGGAGTGTATTGGGTGCGTTCGTGGCAAAAACTCACTTCGCGACTCGCGCGGCGAACTTTTGTCAATTAATGCCGATATTGCCACTCGTGGGTGCGTTGTTTTAACCGGAACGAAAAAGTTCAAAAAGCACCAAAACATGATTTTTGGACATATTGGAGTGTATTGGGTGCGTTCGTGGCAAAAACTCACTTCGCGACTCGCGCGGCGAACTTTTGTCAATTAATGCCGATATTGCCACACGTGGGGGCGATGTAATATACCGGAACGAAAAAGTTCAAAAAGCACCAGACCATGATTTTTGGACATATTGGAGTGTATTGGGTGCGTTCGTGGCAAAAACTCACTTCGCGACTCGCGCGGCGAACTTTTGTCAATTAATGCCGATATTGCCACTCGTGGGTGCTTTGTTTTTACCCGGAACGAAAAAGTTCAAAAATCACCAAAACATGATTTTTGGACATATTGGAGTGTATTGGGTGCGTTCGTGGCAAAAACTCACTTCGCGACTCGCGCGGCGAACTTTTGTCAATTAATGCCGATATTGCCACACGTGGGGGCGATGTAATATACCGGAACGAAAAAAGTTCAAAAAGCACCAGACCATGATTTTTGGACATATTGGAGTGTATTGGGTGCGTTCGTGGCAAAAACTCACTTCGCGACTCGCGCGGCGAACTTTTGTCAATTAATGCCGATATTGCCACTCGTGGGTGCTTTGTTTTAACCGGAACGAAAAAGTTCAAAAATCACCAAAACATGATTTTTGGACATATTGGAGTGTATTGGGTGCGTTCGTGGCAAAAACTCACTTCGCGACTCGCGCGGCGAACTTTTGTCAATTAATGCCGATATTGCCACTCGTGGGTGCGTTGTTTTTAACCGGAACGAAAAAGTTCAAAAAGCACCAAAACATGATTTTTGGACATATTGGAGTGTATTGGGTGCGTTCGTGGCAAAAACTCACTTCGCGACTCGCGCGGCGAACTTTTGTCAATTAATGCCGATATTGCCACACGTGGGGGCGATGTAATATACCGGAACGAAAAAGTTCAAAAAGCACCAGACCATGATTTTTGGACATATTGGAGTGTATTGGGTGCGTTCGTGGCAAAAACTCACTTCGCGACTCGCGCGGCGAACTTTTGTCAATTAATGCCGATATTGCCACTCGTGGGTGCTTTGTTTTTAACCGGAACGAAAAAGTTCAAAAATCACCAAAACATGATTTTTGGACATATTGGAGTGTATTGGGTGCGTTCGTGGCAAAAACTCACTTCGCGACTCGCGCGGCGAACTTTTGTCAATTAATGCCGATATTGCCACACGTGGGGGCGATGTAATATACCGGAACGAAAAAAGTTCAAAAAGCACCAGACCATGATTTTTGGACATATTGGAGTGTATTGGGTGCGTTCGTGGCAAAAACTCACTTCGCGACTCGCGCGGCGAACTTTTGTCAATTAATGCCGATATTGCCACTCGTGGGTGCTTTGTTTTTAACCGGAACGAAAAAGTTCAAAAATCACCAAAACATGATTTTTGGACATATTGGAGTGTATTGGGTGCGTTCGTGGCAAAAACTCACTTCGCGACTCGCGCGGCGAACTTTTGTCAATTAATGCCGATATTGCCACACGTGGGGGCGATGTAATATACCGGAACGAAAAAATTCAAAAAGCACCAGACCATGATTTTTGGACATATTGGAGTGTATTGGGTGCGTTCGTGGCAAAAACTCACTTCGCGACTCGCGCGGCGAACTTTTGTCAATTAATGCCGATATTGCCACTCGTGGGTGCTTTGTTTTTACCCGGAACGAAAAAGTTCAAAAATCACCAAAACATGATTTTTGGACATATTGGAGTGTATTGGGTGCGTTCGTGGCAAAAACTCACTTCGCGACTCGCGCGGCGAACTTTTGTCAATTAATGCCGATATTGCCACACGTGGGGGCGATGTAATATACCGGAACGAAAAAGTTCAAAAAGCACCAGACCATGATTTTTGGACATATTGGAGTGTATTGGGTGCGTTCGTGGCAAAAACTCACTTCGCGACTCGCGCGGCGAACTTTTGTCAATTAATGCCGATATTGCCACACGTGGGGGCGATGTAATATACCGGAACGAAAAAGTTCAAAAAGCACCAGACCATGATTTTTGGACATATTGGAGTGTATTGGGTGCGTTCGTGGCAAAAACTCACTTCGCGACTCGCGCGGCGAACTTTTGTCAATTAATGCCGATATTGCCACTCGTGGGTGCTTTGTTTTTAACCGGAACGAAAAAGTTCAAAAATCACCAAAACATGATTTTTGGACATATTGGAGTGTATTGGGTGCGTTCGTGGCAAAAACTCACTTCGCGACTCGCGCGGCGAACTTTTGTCAATTAATGCCGATATTGCCACACGTGGGGGCGATGTAATATACCGGAACGAAAAAGTTCAAAAAGCACCAGACCATGATTTTTGGACATATTGGAGTGTATTGGGTGCGTTCGTGGCAAAAACTCACTTCGCGACTCGCGCGGCGAACTTTTGTCAATTAATGCCGATATTGCCACTCGTGGGTGCTTTGTTTTTAACCGGAACGAAAAAGTTCAAAAATCACCAAAACATGATTTTTGGACATATTGGAGTGTATTGGGTGCGTTCGTGGCAAAAACTCACTTCGCGACTCGCGCGGCGAACTTTTGTCAATTAATGCCGATATTGCCACACGTGGGGGCGATGTAATATACCGGAACGAAAAAAGTTCAAAAAGCACCAGACCATGATTTTTGGACATATTGGAGTGTATTGGGTGCGTTCGTGGCAAAAACTCACTTCGCGACTCGCGCGGCGAACTTTTGTCAATTAATGCCGATATTGCCACTCGTGGGTGCTTTGTTTTTAACCGGAACGAAAAAGTTCAAAAATCACCAAAACATGATTTTTGGACATATTGGAGTGTATTGGGTGCGTTCGTGGCAAAAACTCACTTCGCGACTCGCGCGGCGAACTTTTGTCAATTAATGCCGATATTGCCACACGTGGGGGCGATGTAATATACCGGAACGAAAAAATTCAAAAAGCACCAGACCATGATTTTTGGACATATTGGAGTGTATTGGGTGCGTTCGTGGCAAAAACTCACTTCGCGACTCGCGCGGCGAACTTTTGTCAATTAATGCCGATATTGCCACTCGTGGGTGCTTTGTTTTTAACCGGAACGAAAAAGTTCAAAAATCACCAAAACATGATTTTTGGACATATTGGAGTGTATTGGGTGCGTTCGTGGCAAAAACTCACTTCGCGACTCGCGCGGCGAACTTTTGTCAATTAATGCCGATATTGCCACACGTGGGGGCGATGTAATATACCGGAACGAAAAAAGTTCAAAAAGCACCAGACCATGATTTTTGGACATATTGGAGTGTATTGGGTGCGTTCGTGGCAAAAACTCACTTCGCGACTCGCGCGGCGAACTTTTGTCAATTAATGCCGATATTGCCACTCGTGGGTGCTTTGTTTATATACCGGAACGAAAAAGTTCAAAAAGCACCAGACCATGATTTTTGGACATATTGGAGTGTATTGGGTGCGTTCGTGGCAAAAACTCACTTCGCGACTCGCGCGGCGAACTTTTGTCAATTAATGCCGATATTGCCACTCGTGGGTGCGTTGTTTTAACCGGAACGAAAAAGTTCAAAAAGCACCAAAACATGATTTTTGGACATATTGGAGTGTATTGGGTGCGTTCGTGGCAAAAACTCACTTCGCGACTCGCGCGGCGAACTTTTGTCAATTAATGCCGATATTGCCACACGTGGGGGCGATGTAATATACCGGAACGAAAAAAGTTCAAAAAGCACCAGACCATGATTTTTGGACATATTGGAGTGTATTGGGTGCGTTCGTGGCAAAAACTCACTTCGCGACTCGCGCGGCGAACTTTTGTCAATTAATGCCGATATTGCCACTCGTGGGTGCTTTGTTTTTAACCGGAACGAAAAAGTTCAAAAATCACCAAAACATGATTTTTGGACATATTGGAGTGTATTGGGTGCGTTCGTGGCAAAAACTCACTTCGCGACTCGCGCGGCGAACTTTTGTCAATTAATGCCGATATTGCCACACGTGGGGGCGATGTAATATACCGGAACGAAAAAGTTCAAAAAGCACCAGACCATGATTTTTGGACATATTGGAGTGTATTGGGTGCGTTCGTGGCAAAAACTCACTTCGCGACTCGCGCGGCGAACTTTTGTCAATTAATGCCGATATTGCCACTCGTGGGTGCTTTGTTTTTAACCGGAACGAAAAAGTTCAAAAAGCACCAAACATGATTTTTGGACATATTGGAGTGTATTGGGTGCGTTCGTGGCAAAAACTCACTTCGCGACTCGCGCGGCGAACTTTTGTCAATTAATGCCGATATTGCCACACGTGGGGGCGATGTAATATACCGGAACGAAAAAGTTCAAAAAGCACCAGACCATGATTTTTGGACATATTGGAGTGTATTGGGTGCGTTCGTGGCAAAAACTCACTTCGCGACTCGCGCGGCGAACTTTTGTCAATTAATGCCGATATTGCCACTCGTGGGTGCTTTGTTTTTAACCGGAACGAAAAAGTTCAAAAATCACCAAAACATGATTTTTGGACATATTGGAGTGTATTGGGTGCGTTCGTGGCAAAAACTCACTTCGCGACTCGCGCGGCGAACTTTTGTCAATTAATGCCGATATTGCCACACGTGGGGGCGATGTAATATACCGGAACGAAAAAAGTTCAAAAAGCACCAGACCATGATTTTTGGACATATTGGAGTGTATTGGGTGCGTTCGTGGCAAAAACTCACTTCGCGACTCGCGCGGCGAACTTTTGTCAATTAATGCCGATATTGCCACTCGTGGGTGCTTTGTTTTTAACCGGAACGAAAAAGTTCAAAAATCACCAAAACATGATTTTTGGACATATTGGAGTGTATTGGGTGCGTTCGTGGCAAAAACTCACTTCGCGACTCGCGCGGCGAACTTTTGTCAATTAATGCCGATATTGCCACACGTGGGGGCGATGTAATATACCGGAACGAAAAAGTTCAAAAAGCACCAGACCATGATTTTTGGACATATTGGAGTGTATTGGGTGCGTTCGTGGCAAAAACTCACTTCGCGACTCGCGCGGCGAACTTTTGTCAATTAATGCCGATATTGCCACTCGTGGGTGCTTTGTTTTTAACCGGAACGAAAAAGTTCAAAAATCACCAAAACATGATTTTTGGACATATTGGAGTGTATTGGGTGCGTTCGTGGCAAAAACTCACTTCGCGACTCGCGCGGCGAACTTTTGTCAATTAATGCCGATATTGCCACACGTGGGGGCGATTGTAATTATACCGGAACGAAAAAGTTCAAAAAGCACCAGACCATGATTTTTGGACATATTGGAGTGTATTGGGTGCGTTCGTGGCAAAAACTCACTTCGCGACTCGCGCGGCGAACTTTTGTCAATTAATGCCGATATTGCCACACGTGGGGGCGATGTAATATACCGGAACGAAAAAGTTCAAAAAGCACCAGACCATGATTTTTGGACATATTGGAGTGTATTGGGTGCGTTCGTGGCAAAAACTCACTTCGCGACTCGCGCGGCGAACTTTTGTCAATTAATGCCGATATTGCCACTCGTGGGTGCGTTGTTTTTAACCGGAACGAAAAAGTTCAAAAAGCACCAAAACATGATTTTTGGACATATTGGAGTGTATGGGGTGCGTTCGTGGCGAAAAACTCACTTCGCGACTCGCGCGGCGAACTTTTGTCAATTAATGCCGATATTGCCACACGTGGGGGCGATGTAATATACCGGAACGAAAAAGTTCAAAAAGCACCAGACCATGATTTTTGGACATATTGGAGTGTATTGGGTGCGTTCGTGGCAAAAACTCACTTCGCGACTCGCGCGGCGAACTTTTGTCAATTAATGCCGATATTGCCACTCGTGGGTGCTTTGTTTTTAACCGGAACGAAAAAGTTCAAAAATCACCAAAACATGATTTTTGGACATATTGGAGTGTATTGGGTGCGTTCGTGGCAAAAACTCACTTCGCGACTCGCGCGGCGAACTTTTGTCAATTAATGCCGATATTGCCACACGTGGGGGCGATGTAATATACCGGAACGAAAAAAGTTCAAAAAGCACCAGACCATGATTTTTGGACATATTGGAGTGTATTGGGTGCGTTCGTGGCAAAAACTCACTTCGCGACTCGCGCGGCGAACTTTTGTCAATTAATGCCGATATTGCCACTCGTGGGTGCTTTGTTTTTAACCGGAACGAAAAAGTTCAAAAATCACCAAAACATGATTTTTGGACATATTGGAGTGTATTGGGTGCGTTCGTGGCAAAAACTCACTTCGCGACTCGCGCGGCGAACTTTTGTCAATTAATGCCGATATTGCCACTCGTGGGTGCGTTGTTTTAACCGGAACGAAAAAGTTCAAAAAGCACCAAAACATGATTTTTGGACATATTGGAGTGTATTGGGTGCGTTCGTGGCGAAAACTCACTTCGCGACTCGCGCGGCGAACTTTTGTCAATTAATGCCGATATTGCCACACGTGGGGGCGATGTAATATACCGGAACGAAAAAGTTCAAAAAGCACCAGACCATGATTTTTGGACATATTGGAGTGTATTGGGTGCGTTCGTGGCAAAAACTCACTTCGCGACTCGCGCGGCGAACTTTTGTCAATTAATGCCGATATTGCCACTCGTGGGTGCTTTGTTTTTACCCGGAACGAAAAAGTTCAAAAATCACCAAAACATGATTTTTGGACATATTGGAGTGTATTGGGTGCGTTCGTGGCAAAAACTCACTTCGCGACTCGCGCGGCGAACTTTTGTCAATTAATGCCGATATTGCCACACGTGGGGGCGATGTAATATACCGGAACGAAAAAATTCAAAAAGCACCAGACCATGATTTTTGGACATATTGGAGTGTATTGGGTGCGTTCGTGGCAAAAACTCACTTCGCGACTCGCGCGGCGAACTTTTGTCAATTAATGCCGATATTGCCACTCGTGGGTGCTTTGTTTTTAACCGGAACGAAAAAGTTCAAAAATCACCAAAACATGATTTTTGGACATATTGGAGTGTATTGGGTGCGTTCGTGGCAAAAACTCACTTCGCGACTCGCGCGGCGAACTTTTGTCAATTAATGCCGATATTGCCACTCGTGGGTGCGTTGTTTTTAACCGGAACGAAAAAGTTCAAAAAGCACCAAAACATGATTTTTGGACATATTGGAGTGTATTGGGGTGCGTTCGTGGCGAAAACTCACTTCGCGACTCGCGCGGCGAACTTTTGTCAATTAATGCCGATATTGCCACACGTGGGGGCGATGTAATATACCGGAACGAAAAAGTTCAAAAAGCACCAGACCATGATTTTTGGACATATTGGAGTGTATTGGGTGCGTTCGTGGCAAAAACTCACTTCGCGACTCGCGCGGCGAACTTTTGTCAATTAATGCCGATATTGCCACTCGTGGGTGCGATTGTATATACCGGAACGAAAAAGTTCAAAAAGCACCAGACCATGATTTTTGGACATATTGGAGTGTATTGGGTGCGTTCGTGGCAAAAACTCACTTCGCGACTCGCGCGGCGAACTTTTGTCAATTAATGCCGATATTGCCACTCGTGGGTGCGATTGTATTATACCGGAACGAAAAAGTTCAAAAAGCACCAAACCATGATTTTTGGACATATTGGAGTGTATTGGGTGCGTTCGTGGCAAAAACTCACTTCGCGACTCGCGCGGCGAACTTTTGTCAATTAATGCCGATATTGCCACACGTGGGGGCGATGTAATATACCGGAACGAAAAAGTTCAAAAAGCACCAGACCATGATTTTTGGACATATTGGAGTGTATTGGGTGCGTTCGTGGCAAAAACTCACTTCGCGACTCGCGCGGCGAACTTTTGTCAATTAATGCCGATATTGCCACTCGTGGGTGCTTTGTTTTTACCGGAACGAAAAAGTTCAAAAATCACCAAAACATGATTTTTGGACATATTGGAGTGTATTGGGTGCGTTCGTGGCAAAAACTCACTTCGCGACTCGCGCGGCGAACTTTTGTCAATTAATGCCGATATTGCCACACGTGGGGGCGATGTAATATACCGGAACGAAAAAAGTTCAAAAAGCACCAGACCATGATTTTTGGACATATTGGAGTGTATTGGGTGCGTTCGTGGCAAAAACTCACTTCGCGACTCGCGCGGCGAACTTTTGTCAATTAATGCCGATATTGCCACTCGTGGGTGCTTTGTTTTTAACCGGAACGAAAAAGTTCAAAAATCACCAAAACATGATTTTTGGACATATTGGAGTGTATTGGGTGCGTTCGTGGCAAAAACTCACTTCGCGACTCGCGCGGCGAACTTTTGTCAATTAATGCCGATATTGCCACACGTGGGGGCGATGTAATATACCGGAACGAAAAAAGTTCAAAAAGCACCAGACCATGATTTTTGGACATATTGGAGTGTATTGGGTGCGTTCGTGGCAAAAACTCACTTCGCGACTCGCGCGGCGAACTTTTGTCAATTAATGCCGATATTGCCACTCGTGGGTGCTTTGTTTTTAACCGGAACGAAAAAGTTCAAAAATCACCAAAACATGATTTTTGGACATATTGGAGTGTATTGGGTGCGTTCGTGGCAAAAACTCACTTCGCGACTCGCGCGGCGAACTTTTGTCAATTAATGCCGATATTGCCACACGTGGGTGCGATTGTATATTACCGGAACGAAAAAGTTCAAAAAGCACCAGACCATGATTTTTGGACATATTGGAGTGTATTGGGTGCGTTCGTGGCAAAAACTCACTTCGCGACTCGCGCGGCGAACTTTTGTCAATTAATGCCGATATTGCCACTCGTGGGTGCTTTGTTTTTACCCGGAACGAAAAAGTTCAAAAATCACCAAAACATGATTTTTGGACATATTGGAGTGTATTGGGTGCGTTCGTGGCAAAAACTCACTTCGCGACTCGCGCGGCGAACTTTTGTCAATTAATGCCGATATTGCCACACGTGGGGGCGATGTAATATACCGGAACGAAAAAGTTCAAAAAGCACCAGACCATGATTTTTGGACATATTGGAGTGTATTGGGTGCGTTCGTGGCAAAAACTCACTTCGCGACTCGCGCGGCGAACTTTTGTCAATTAATGCCGATATTGCCACACGTGGGGGCGATTGTAATATACCGGAACGAAAAAGTTCAAAAAGCACCAGACCATGATTTTTGGACATATTGGAGTGTATTGGGTGCGTTCGTGGCAAAAACTCACTTCGCGACTCGCGCGGCGAACTTTTGTCAATTAATGCCGATATTGCCACTCGTGGGTGCGTTGTTTTTACCGGAACGAAAAAGTTCAAAAAGCACCAAAACATGATTTTTGGACATATTGGAGTGTATTGGGTGCGTTCGTGGCAAAAACTCACTTCGCGACTCGCGCGGCGAACTTTTGTCAATTAATGCCGATATTGCCACACGTGGGGGCGATGTAATATACCGGAACGAAAAAGTTCAAAAAGCACCAGACCATGATTTTTGGACATATTGGAGTGTATTGGGTGCGTTCGTGGCAAAAACTCACTTCGCGACTCGCGCGGCGAACTTTTGTCAATTAATGCCGATATTGCCACTCGTGGGTGCTTTGTTTTTAACCGGAACGAAAAAGTTCAAAAATCACCAAAACATGATTTTTGGACATATTGGAGTGTATTGGGTGCGTTCGTGGCAAAAACTCACTTCGCGACTCGCGCGGCGAACTTTTGTCAATTAATGCCGATATTGCCACACGTGGGGGCGATGTAATATACCGGAACGAAAAAAGTTCAAAAAGCACCAGACCATGATTTTTGGACATATTGGAGTGTATTGGGTGCGTTCGTGGCAAAAACTCACTTCGCGACTCGCGCGGCGAACTTTTGTCAATTAATGCCGATATTGCCACTCGTGGGTGCTTTGTTTTTAACCGGAACGAAAAAGTTCAAAAATCACCAAAACATGATTTTTGGACATATTGGAGTGTATTGGGTGCGTTCGTGGCAAAAACTCACTTCGCGACTCGCGCGGCGAACTTTTGTCAATTAATGCCGATATTGCCACACGTGGGGGCGATGTAATATACCGGAACGAAAAAATTCAAAAAGCACCAGACCATGATTTTTGGACATATTGGAGTGTATTGGGTGCGTTCGTGGCAAAAACTCACTTCGCGACTCGCGCGGCGAACTTTTGTCAATTAATGCCGATATTGCCACTCGTGGGTGCTTTGTTTTTACCCGGAACGAAAAAGTTCAAAAATCACCAAAACATGATTTTTGGACATATTGGAGTGTATTGGGTGCGTTCGTGGCAAAAACTCACTTCGCGACTCGCGCGGCGAACTTTTGTCAATTAATGCCGATATTGCCACTCGTGGGGGCGATGTTATATACCGGAACGAAAAAAGTTCAAAAAGCACCAGACCATGATTTTTGGACATATTGGAGTGTATTGGGTGCGTTCGTGGCAAAAACTCACTTCGCGACTCGCGCGGCGAACTTTTGTCAATTAATGCCGATATTGCCACACGTGGGGGCGATGTAATATACCGGAACGAAAAAGTTCAAAAAGCACCAGACCATGATTTTTGGACATATTGGAGTGTATTGGGTGCGTTCGTGGCAAAAACTCACTTCGCGACTCGCGCGGCGAACTTTTGTCAATTAATGCCGATATTGCCACTCGTGGGTGCGTTGTTTATATACCGGAACGAAAAAAGTTCAAAAAGCACCAAAACATGATTTTTGGACATATTGGAGTGTATGGGGTGCGTTCGTGGCGAAAAACTCACTTCGCGACTCGCGCGGCGAACTTTTGTCAATTAATGCCGATATTGCCACACGTGGGGGCGATGTAATATACCGGAACGAAAAAAGTTCAAAAAGCACCAGACCATGATTTTTGGACATATTGGAGTGTATTGGGTGCGTTCGTGGCAAAAACTCACTTCGCGACTCGCGCGGCGAACTTTTGTCAATTAATGCCGATATTGCCACTCGTGGGTGCTTTGTTTTTAACCGGAACGAAAAAGTTCAAAAATCACCAAAACATGATTTTTGGACATATTGGAGTGTATTGGGTGCGTTCGTGGCAAAAACTCACTTCGCGACTCGCGCGGCGAACTTTTGTCAATTAATGCCGATATTGCCACACGTGGGGGCGATTGTAATTATACCGGAACGAAAAAGTTCAAAAAGCACCAGACCATGATTTTTGGACATATTGGAGTGTATTGGGTGCGTTCGTGGCAAAAACTCACTTCGCGACTCGCGCGGCGAACTTTTGTCAATTAATGCCGATATTGCCACTCGTGGGTGCTTTGTTTTTAACCGGAACGAAAAAGTTCAAAAATCACCAAAACATGATTTTTGGACATATTGGAGTGTATTGGGTGCGTTCGTGGCAAAAACTCACTTCGCGACTCGCGCGGCGAACTTTTGTCAATTAATGCCGATATTGCCACACGTGGGGGCGATGTAATATACCGGAACGAAAAAAGTTCAAAAAGCACCAGACCATGATTTTTGGACATATTGGAGTGTATTGGGTGCGTTCGTGGCAAAAACTCACTTCGCGACTCGCGCGGCGAACTTTTGTCAATTAATGCCGATATTGCCACTCGTGGGTGCTTGTTTTTAACCGGAACGAAAAAGTTCAAAAATCACCAAAACATGATTTTTGGACATATTGGAGTGTATTGGGTGCGTTCGTGGCAAAAACTCACTTCGCGACTCGCGCGGCGAACTTTTGTCAATTAATGCCGATATTGCCACACGTGGGGGCGATGTAATATACCGGAACGAAAAAAGTTCAAAAAGCACCAGACCATGATTTTTGGACATATTGGAGTGTATTGGGTGCGTTCGTGGCAAAAACTCACTTCGCGACTCGCGCGGCGAACTTTTGTCAATTAATGCCGATATTGCCACTCGTGGGTGCTTTGTTTTTAACCGGAACGAAAAAGTTCAAAAATCACCAAAACATGATTTTTGGACATATTGGAGTGTATTGGGTGCGTTCGTGGCAAAAACTCACTTCGCGACTCGCGCGGCGAACTTTTGTCAATTAATGCCGATATTGCCACACGTGGGGGCGATTGTAATTATACCGGAACGAAAAAGTTCAAAAAGCACCAGACCATGATTTTTGGACATATTGGAGTGTATTGGGTGCGTTCGTGGCAAAAACTCACTTCGCGACTCGCGCGGCGAACTTTTGTCAATTAATGCCGATATTGCCACACGTGGGGGCGATTGTAATATACCGGAACGAAAAAGTTCAAAAAGCACCAGACCATGATTTTTGGACATATTGGAGTGTATTGGGTGCGTTCGTGGCAAAAACTCACTTCGCGACTCGCGCGGCGAACTTTTGTCAATTAATGCCGATATTGCCACTCGTGGGTGCGTTGTTTTTAACCGGAACGAAAAAGTTCAAAAAGCACCAAAACATGATTTTTGGACATATTGGAGTGTATTGGGTGCGTTCGTGGCAAAAACTCACTTCGCGACTCGCGCGGCGAACTTTTGTCAATTAATGCCGATATTGCCACATCGTGGGGGCGATTGTATTATACCGGAACGAAAAAGTTCAAAAAGCACCAGACCATGATTTTTGGACATATTGGAGTGTATTGGGTGCGTTCGTGGCAAAAACTCACTTCGCGACTCGCGCGGCGAACTTTTGTCAATTAATGCCGATATTGCCACTCGTGGGTGCTTTGTTTTTACCCGGAACGAAAAAGTTCAAAAATCACCAAAACATGATTTTTGGACATATTGGAGTGTATTGGGTGCGTTCGTGGCAAAAACTCACTTCGCGACTCGCGCGGCGAACTTTTGTCAATTAATGCCGATATTGCCACACGTGGGGGCGATGTAATATACCGGAACGAAAAAATTCAAAAAGCACCAGACCATGATTTTTGGACATATTGGAGTGTATTGGGTGCGTTCGTGGCAAAAACTCACTTCGCGACTCGCGCGGCGAACTTTTGTCAATTAATGCCGATATTGCCACTCGTGGGTGCTTTGTTTTTAACCGGAACGAAAAAGTTCAAAAATCACCAAAACATGATTTTTGGACATATTGGAGTGTATTGGGTGCGTTCGTGGCAAAAACTCACTTCGCGACTCGCGCGGCGAACTTTTGTCAATTAATGCCGATATTGCCACTCGTGGGTGCGATTGTATTTAACCGGAACGAAAAAAGTTCAAAAAGCACCAAACCATGATTTTTGGACATATTGGAGTGTATTGGGTGCGTTCGTGGCAAAAACTCACTTCGCGACTCGCGCGGCGAACTTTTGTCAATTAATGCCGATATTGCCACACGTGGGGTGCTTGTTAATATACCGGAACGAAAAAGTTCAAAAAGCACCAGACCATGATTTTTGGACATATTGGAGTGTATTGGGTGCGTTCGTGGCAAAAACTCACTTCGCGACTCGCGCGGCGAACTTTTGTCAATTAATGCCGATATTGCCACTCGTGGGTGCTTTGTTTTTAACCGGAACGAAAAAGTTCAAAAATCACCAAAACATGATTTTTGGACATATTGGAGTGTATTGGGTGCGTTCGTGGCAAAAACTCACTTCGCGACTCGCGCGGCGAACTTTTGTCAATTAATGCCGATATTGCCACACGTGGGGGCGATGTAATTATACCGGAACGAAAAAAGTTCAAAAAGCACCAGAACCATGATTTTTGGACATATTGGAGTGTATTGGGTGCGTTCGTGGCAAAAACTCACTTCGCGACTCGCGCGGCGAACTTTTGTCAATTAATGCCGATATTGCCACTCGTGGGTGCTTTGTTTTTAACCGGAACGAAAAAGTTCAAAAATCACCAAAACATGATTTTTGGACATATTGGAGTGTATTGGGTGCGTTCGTGGCAAAAACTCACTTCGCGACTCGCGCGGCGAACTTTTGTCAATTAATGCCGATATTGCCACTCGTGGGTGCGTTGTTTTTAACCGGAACGAAAAAGTTCAAAAAGCACCAAAACATGATTTTTGGACATATTGGAGTGTATTGGGTGCGTTCGTGGCAAAAACTCACTTCGCGACTCGCGCGGCGAACTTTTGTCAATTAATGCCGATATTGCCACTCGTGGGTGCTTTGTTTTACCGGAACGAAAAAGTTCAAAAAGCACCAAACCATGATTTTTGGACATATTGGAGTGTATTGGGTGCGTTCGTGGCAAAAACTCACTTCGCGACTCGCGCGGCGAACTTTTGTCAATTAATGCCGATATTGCCACACGTGGGGGCGATTGTAATATACCGGAACGAAAAAGTTCAAAAAGCACCAGACCATGATTTTTGGACATATTGGAGTGTATTGGGTGCGTTCGTGGCAAAAACTCACTTCGCGACTCGCGCGGCGAACTTTTGTCAATTAATGCCGATATTGCCACACGTGGGGGCGATTGTTATATACCGGAACGAAAAAAGTTCAAAAAGCACCAGACCATGATTTTTGGACATATTGGAGTGTATTGGGTGCGTTCGTGGCAAAAACTCACTTCGCGACTCGCGCGGCGAACTTTTGTCAATTAATGCCGATATTGCCACTCGTGGGTGCGTTGTTTTTAACCGGAACGAAAAAAGTTCA
This sequence comes from Oryza glumipatula, assembly GCA_000576495.2. Lineage (NCBI taxonomy): Eukaryota > Viridiplantae > Streptophyta > Magnoliopsida > Poales > Poaceae > Oryza > Oryza glumipatula. The sequence continues at coordinate 26,097 of ALNU03000033.1, forward strand.
AAAAGCACCAAACATGATTTTTGGACATATTGGAGTGTATTGGGTGCGTTCGTGGCAAAAACTCACTTCGCGACTCGCGCGGCGAACTTTTGTCAATTAATGCCGATATTGCCACTCGTGGGTGCTTTGTTTTTACCCGGAACGAAAAAGTTCAAAAATCACCAAAACATGATTTTGGACATATTGGAGTGTATTGGGTGCGTTCGTGGCAAAAACTCACTTCGCGACTCGCGCGGCGAACTTTTGTCAATTAATGCCGATATTGCCACACGTGGGGGCGATTGTTAATATACCGGAACGAAAAAATTCAAAAAGCACCAGACCATGATTTTTGGACATATTGGAGTGTATTGGGTGCGTTCGTGGCAAAAACTCACTTCGCGACTCGCGCGGCGAACTTTTGTCAATTAATGCCGATATTGCCACTCGTGGGTGCTTTGTTTTTAACCGGAACGAAAAAGTTCAAAAATCACCAAAACATGATTTTTGGACATATTGGAGTGTATTGGGTGCGTTCGTGGCAAAAACTCACTTCGCGACTCGCGCGGCGAACTTTTGTCAATTAATGCCGATATTGCCACTCGTGGGGGCGATTGTTATATACCGGAACGAAAAAGTTCAAAAAGCACCAGAACATGATTTTTGGACATATTGGAGTGTATTGGGTGCGTTCGTGGCAAAAACTCACTTCGCGACTCGCGCGGCGAACTTTTGTCAATTAATGCCGATATTGCCACTCGTGGGTGCGATGTATTATACCGGAACGAAAAAGTTCAAAAAGCACCAGAACATGATTTTTGGACATATTGGAGTGTATTGGGTGCGTTCGTGGCAAAAACTCACTTCGCGACTCGCGCGGCGAACTTTTGTCAATTAATGCCGATATTGCCACTCGTGGGTGCGTTGTTTTTAACCGGAACGAAAAAGTTCAAAAAGCACCAAAACATGATTTTTGGACATATTGGAGTGTATTGGGTGCGTTCGTGGCAAAAACTCACTTCGCGACTCGCGCGGCGAACTTTTGTCAATTAATGCCGATATTGCCACACGTGGGGGCGATTGTTAATATACCGGAACGAAAAAGTTCAAAAAGCACCAGACCATGATTTTTGGACATATTGGAGTGTATTGGGTGCGTTCGTGGCAAAAACTCACTTCGCGACTCGCGCGGCGAACTTTTGTCAATTAATGCCGATATTGCCACTCGTGGGTGCGTTGTTTTTAACCGGAACGAAAAAGTTCAAAAAGCACCAAACCATGATTTTTGGACATATTGGAGTGTATTGGGTGCGTTCGTGGCAAAAACTCACTTCGCGACTCGCGCGGCGAACTTTTGTCAATTAATGCCGATATTGCCACTCGTGGGTGCGATTGTATTTATACCGGAACGAAAAAGTTCAAAAAGCACCAGAACATGATTTTTGGACATATTGGAGTGTATTGGGTGCGTTCGTGGCAAAAACTCACTTCGCGACTCGCGCGGCGAACTTTTGTCAATTAATGCCGATATTGCCACACGTGGGGGCGATGTAATATACCGGAACGAAAAAAGTTCAAAAGCACCAAGACCATGATTTTTGGACATATTGGAGTGTATTGGGTGCGTTCGTGGCAAAAACTCACTTCGCGACTCGCGCGGCGAACTTTTGTCAATTAATGCCGATATTGCCACTCGTGGGTGCGTTGTTTTATACCGGAACGAAAAAAGTTCAAAAAGCACCAAAACCATGATTTTTGGACATATTGGAGTGTATTGGGTGCGTTCGTGGCAAAAACTCACTTCGCGACTCGCGCGGCGAACTTTTGTCAATTAATGCCGATATTGCCACTCGTGGGTGCTTGTTTTAACCGGAACGAAAAAGTTCAAAAATCACCAAACATGATTTTTGGACATATTGGAGTGTATTGGGGTGCGTTCGTGGCAAAAACTCACTTCGCGACTCGCGCGGCGAACTTTTGTCAATTAATGCCGATATTGCCACACGTGGGGGCGATTGTAATATACCGGAACGAAAAAGTTCAAAAAGCACCAGACCATGATTTTTGGACATATTGGAGTGTATTGGGTGCGTTCGTGGCAAAAACTCACTTCGCGACTCGCGCGGCGAACTTTTGTCAATTAATGCCGATATTGCCACTCGTGGGTGCTTTGTTTTTACCCGGAACGAAAAAGTTCAAAAATCACCAAAACATGATTTTTGGACATATTGGAGTGTATTGGGTGCGTTCGTGGCAAAAACTCACTTCGCGACTCGCGCGGCGAACTTTTGTCAATTAATGCCGATATTGCCACACGTGGGGGCGATGTAATATACCGGAACGAAAAAGTTCAAAAAGCACCAGACCATGATTTTTGGACATATTGGAGTGTATTGGGTGCGTTCGTGGCAAAAACTCACTTCGCGACTCGCGCGGCGAACTTTTGTCAATTAATGCCGATATTGCCACTCGTGGGTGCTTTGTTTTTACCCGGAACGAAAAAGTTCAAAAATCACCAAAACATGATTTTTGGACATATTGGAGTGTATTGGGTGCGTTCGTGGCAAAAACTCACTTCGCGACTCGCGCGGCGAACTTTTGTCAATTAATGCCGATATTGCCACACGTGGGGGCGATTGTTAATATACCGGAACGAAAAATTCAAAAAGCACCAGACCATGATTTTTGGACATATTGGAGTGTATTGGGTGCGTTCGTGGCAAAAACTCACTTCGCGACTCGCGCGGCGAACTTTTGTCAATTAATGCCGATATTGCCACACGTGGGGGCGATTGTAATATACCGGAACGAAAAAGTTCAAAAAGCACCAGACCATGATTTTTGGACATATTGGAGTGTATTGGGTGCGTTCGTGGCAAAAACTCACTTCGCGACTCGCGCGGCGAACTTTTGTCAATTAATGCCGATATTGCCACTCGTGGGTGCTTTGTTTTTAACCGGAACGAAAAAGTTCAAAAATCACCAAACATGATTTTTGGACATATTGGAGTGTATTGGGTGCGTTCGTGGCAAAAACTCACTTCGCGACTCGCGCGGCGAACTTTTGTCAATTAATGCCGATATTGCCACACGTGGGGGCGATGTAATATACCGGAACGAAAAAGTTCAAAAAGCACCAGACCATGATTTTTGGACATATTGGAGTGTATTGGGTGCGTTCGTGGCAAAAACTCACTTCGCGACTCGCGCGGCGAACTTTTGTCAATTAATGCCGATATTGCCACTCGTGGGGCTGCTTGTTTAATATACCGGAACGAAAAAGTTCAAAAAGCACCAGAACATGATTTTTGGACATATTGGAGTGTATTGGGTGCGTTCGTGGCAAAAACTCACTTCGCGACTCGCGCGGCGAACTTTTGTCAATTAATGCCGATATTGCCACTCGTGGGTGCTTTGTTTTTACCCGGAACGAAAAAGTTCAAAAATCACCAAAACATGATTTTTGGACATATTGGAGTGTATTGGGTGCGTTCGTGGCAAAAACTCACTTCGCGACTCGCGCGGCGAACTTTTGTCAATTAATGCCGATATTGCCACTCGTGGGTGCGTTGTTATATACCGGAACGAAAAAGTTCAAAAAGCACCAGACCATGATTTTTGGACATATTGGAGTGTATTGGGTGCGTTCGTGGCAAAAACTCACTTCGCGACTCGCGCGGCGAACTTTTGTCAATTAATGCCGATATTGCCACTCGTGGGTGCTTTGTTTTTACCCGGAACGAAAAAGTTCAAAAATCACCAAAACATGATTTTTGGACATATTGGAGTGTATTGGGTGCGTTCGTGGCAAAAACTCACTTCGCGACTCGCGCGGCGAACTTTTGTCAATTAATGCCGATATTGCCACACGTGGGGGCGATGTAATATACCGGAACGAAAAAAGTTCAAAAAGCACCAGACCATGATTTTTGGACATATTGGAGTGTATTGGGTGCGTTCGTGGCAAAAACTCACTTCGCGACTCGCGCGGCGAACTTTTGTCAATTAATGCCGATATTGCCACTCGTGGGTGCTTGTTTTTAACCGGAACGAAAAAGTTCAAAAATCACCAAAACATGATTTTTGGACATATTGGAGTGTATTGGGTGCGTTCGTGGCAAAAACTCACTTCGCGACTCGCGCGGCGAACTTTTGTCAATTAATGCCGATATTGCCACTCGTGGGTGCGTTGTTTTTAACCGGAACGAAAAAGTTCAAAAAGCACCAAAACATGATTTTTGGACATATTGGAGTGTATTGGGTGCGTTCGTGGCAAAACTCACTTCGCGACTCGCGCGGCGAACTTTTGTCAATTAATGCCGATATTGCCACACGTGGGGGCGATTGTAATATACCGGAACGAAAAAGTTCAAAAAGCACCAGACCATGATTTTTGGACATATTGGAGTGTATTGGGTGCGTTCGTGGCAAAAACTCACTTCGCGACTCGCGCGGCGAACTTTTGTCAATTAATGCCGATATTGCCACTCGTGGGTGCTTTGTTTTTAACCGGAACGAAAAAGTTCAAAAATCACCAAAACATGATTTTTGGACATATTGGAGTGTATTGGGTGCGTTCGTGGCAAAAACTCACTTCGCGACTCGCGCGGCGAACTTTTGTCAATTAATGCCGATATTGCCACTCGTGGGGCGCTTGTATTATACCGGAACGAAAAAGTTCAAAAAGCACCAAACATGATTTTTGGACATATTGGAGTGTATTGGGTGCGTTCGTGGCAAAAACTCACTTCGCGACTCGCGCGGCGAACTTTTGTCAATTAATGCCGATATTGCCACTCGTGGGTGCTTTGTTTTTACCCGGAACGAAAAAGTTCAAAAATCACCAAAACATGATTTTTGGACATATTGGAGTGTATTGGGTGCGTTCGTGGCAAAAACTCACTTCGCGACTCGCGCGGCGAACTTTTGTCAATTAATGCCGATATTGCCACACGTGGGGGCGATTGTATTATACCGGAACGAAAAAGTTCAAAAAGCACCAGACCATGATTTTTGGACATATTGGAGTGTATTGGGTGCGTTCGTGGCAAAAACTCACTTCGCGACTCGCGCGGCGAACTTTTGTCAATTAATGCCGATATTGCCACTCGTGGGTGCTTTGTTTTTACCCGGAACGAAAAAGTTCAAAAATCACCAAAACATGATTTTTGGACATATTGGAGTGTATTGGGTGCGTTCGTGGCAAAAACTCACTTCGCGACTCGCGCGGCGAACTTTTGTCAATTAATGCCGATATTGCCACACGTGGGGGCGATGTAATTATACCGGAACGAAAAATTCAAAAAGCACCAGACCATGATTTTTGGACATATTGGAGTGTATTGGGTGCGTTCGTGGCAAAAACTCACTTCGCGACTCGCGCGGCGAACTTTTGTCAATTAATGCCGATATTGCCACATCGTGGGTGCGATGTAATTATACCGGAACGAAAAAGTTCAAAAAGCACCAGACCATGATTTTTGGACATATTGGAGTGTATTGGGTGCGTTCGTGGCAAAAACTCACTTCGCGACTCGCGCGGCGAACTTTTGTCAATTAATGCCGATATTGCCACTCGTGGGTGCGTTGTTTTTAACCGGAACGAAAAGTTCAAAAAGCACCAAAACATGATTTTTGGACATATTGGAGTGTATTGGGTGCGTTCGTGGCAAAAACTCACTTCGCGACTCGCGCGGCGAACTTTTGTCAATTAATGCCGATATTGCCACTCGTGGGGGTGCGATGTAATATACCGGAACGAAAAAGTTCAAAAAGCACCAGACCATGATTTTTGGACATATTGGAGTGTATTGGGTGCGTTCGTGGCAAAAACTCACTTCGCGACTCGCGCGGCGAACTTTTGTCAATTAATGCCGATATTGCCACACGTGGGGTGCTTTGTATTATACCGGAACGAAAAAGTTCAAAAGCACCAAACCATGATTTTTGGACATATTGGAGTGTATTGGGTGCGTTCGTGGCAAAAACTCACTTCGCGACTCGCGCGGCGAACTTTTGTCAATTAATGCCGATATTGCCACTACGTGGGTGCGATGTAATTATACCCGGAACGAAAAAGTTCAAAAAGCACCAAAACATGATTTTTGGACATATTGGAGTGTATTGGGTGCGTTCGTGGCAAAAACTCACTTCGCGACTCGCGCGGCGAACTTTTGTCAATTAATGCCGATATTGCCACTCGTGGGTGCTTTGTTTTTAACCGGAACGAAAAAGTTCAAAAATCACCAAACATGATTTTTGGACATATTGGAGTGTATTGGGTGCGTTCGTGGCAAAAACTCACTTCGCGACTCGCGCGGCGAACTTTTGTCAATTAATGCCGATATTGCCACTCGTGGGTGCGTTGTTTTTAACCGGAACGAAAAAGTTCAAAAAGCACCAGACCATGATTTTTGGACATATTGGAGTGTATTGGGTGCGTTCGTGGCAAAAACTCACTTCGCGACTCGCGCGGCGAACTTTTGTCAATTAATGCCGATATTGCCACTCGTGGGTGCTTTGTTTTTACCCGGAACGAAAAAGTTCAAAAATCACCAAAACATGATTTTTGGACATATTGGAGTGTATTGGGTGCGTTCGTGGCAAAAACTCACTTCGCGACTCGCGCGGCGAACTTTTGTCAATTAATGCCGATATTGCCACACGTGGGGGCGATTGTAATATACCGGAACGAAAAAAGTTCAAAAAGCACCAGACCATGATTTTTGGACATATTGGAGTGTATTGGGTGCGTTCGTGGCAAAAACTCACTTCGCGACTCGCGCGGCGAACTTTGTCAATTAATGCCGATATTGCCACTCGTGGGTGCTTTGTTTTTAACCGGAACGAAAAAAGTTCAAAAATCACCAAAACATGATTTTTGGACATATTGGAGTGTATTGGGTGCGTTCGTGGCAAAAACTCACTTCGCGACTCGCGCGGCGAACTTTTGTCAATTAATGCCGATATTGCCACTCGTGGGTGCGTTGTAATTATACCGGAACGAAAAATTCAAAAAGCACCAGACCATGATTTTTGGACATATTGGAGTGTATTGGGTGCGTTCGTGGCAAAAACTCACTTCGCGACTCGCGCGGCGAACTTTTGTCAATTAATGCCGATATTGCCCACGTGGGTGCGATTGTATTATACCGGAACGAAAAAGTTCAAAAAGCACCAGAACCATGATTTTTGGACATATTGGAGTGTATTGGGTGCGTTCGTGGCAAAAACTCACTTCGCGACTCGCGCGGGCGAACTTTTGTCAATTAATGCCGATATTGCCACTCGTGGGTGCTTTGTTTTTAACCGGAACGAAAAAGTTCAAAAATCACCAAAACATGATTTTTGGACATATTGGAGTGTATTGGGTGCGTTCGTGGCAAAAACTCACTTCGCGACTCGCGCGGCGAACTTTTTGTCAATTAATGCCGATATTGCCACTCGTGGGTGCGTGTAATTATACCGGAACGAAAAAAGTTCAAAAAGCACCAACCATGATTTTTGGACATATTGGAGTGTATTGGGTGCGTTCGTGGCAAAAACTCACTTCGCGACTCGCGCGGCGAACTTTTGTCAATTAATGCCGATATTGCCACTCGTGGGTGCGTTGTATTATACCGGAACGAAAAAGTTCAAAAAGCACCAAACATGATTTTGGGACATATTGGAGTGTATTGGGTGCGTTCGTGGCGAAAACTCACTTCGCGACTCGCGCGGCGAATTTGTCAATTAATGCCGATATTGCCACTCGTGGGTGCGTTGTTTTTAACCGGAACGAAAAAGTTCAAAAGCACCAAACATGATTTTTGGACATATTGGAGTGTATTGGGTGCGTTCGTGGCGAAAACTCACTTCGCGACTCGCGCGGCGAACTTTTGTCAATTAATGCGATATTGCCACACGTGGGGGCGATGTAATATACCGGAACGAAAAAGTTCAAAAAGCACCAGACCATGATTTTTGGACATATTGGAGTGTATTGGGGTGCGTTCGTGGCAAAAACTCACTTCGCGACTCGCGCGGCGAACTTTTGTCAATTAATGCCGATATTGCCACACGTGGGGCGATGTTAATATACCGGAACGAAAAAGTTCAAAAAGCACCAACCATGATTTTTGGACATATTGGAGTGTATTGGGTGCGTTCGTGGCAAAAACTCACTTCGCGACTCGCGCGGCGAACTTTTGTCACTTAATGCCGATATTGCCACTCGTGGGTGCGATTGTTAATATACCGGAACGAAAAAGTTCAAAAAGCACCAGACCATGATTTTTTGGACATATTGGAGTGTATTGGGTGCGTTCGTGGCAAAAACTCACTTCGCGACTCGCGCGGCGAACTTTTGTCAATTAATGCCGATATTGCCACTCGTGGGTGCTTTGTTTTTAACCGGAACGAAAAAGTTCAAAATCACCAAAACATGATTTTTGGACATATTGGAGTGTATTGGGTGCGTTCGTGGCAAAAACTCACTTCGCGACTCGCGCGGCGAACTTTTGTCAATTAATGCCGATATTGCCACACGTGGGGGCGATGTAATATACCGGAACGAAAAAGTTCAAAAAGCACCAGACCATGATTTTTGGACATATTGGAGTGTATTGGGTGCGTTCGTGGCAAAAACTCACTTCGCGACTCGCGCGGCGAACTTTTGTCAATTAATGCCGATATTGCCACTACGTGGGGGCGATTGTAATATACCGGAACGAAAAAGTTCAAAAAGCACCAGACCATGATTTTTGGACATATTGGAGTGTATTGGGTGCGTTCGTGGCAAAAACTCACTTCGCGACTCGCGCGGCGAACTTTTGTCAATTAATGCCGATATTGCCACTCGTGGGTGCTTTGTTTTTAACCGGAACGAAAAAGTTCAAAAATCACCAAAACATGATTTTTGGACATATTGGAGTGTATTGGGTGCGTTCGTGGCAAAAACTCACTTCGCGACTCGCGCGGCGAACTTTTGTCAATTAATGCCGATATTGCCACTCGTGGGTGCGTTTGTTTTTAACCGGAACGAAAAAGTTCAAAAAGCACCAAAACATGATTTTTGGACATATTGGAGTGTATTGGGTGCGTTCGTGGCGAAAACTCACTTCGCGACTCGCGCGGCGAACTTTTGTCAATTAATGCCGATATTGCCACACGTGGGGGCGATTGTAATATACCGGAACGAAAAAAGTTCAAAAAGCACCAGACCATGATTTTTGGACATATTGGAGTGTATTGGGTGCGTTCGTGGCAAAAACTCACTTCGCGACTCGCGCGGCGAACTTTTGTCAATTAATGCCGATATTGCCACTCGTGGGTGCTTTGTTTAATATACCGGAACGAAAAAGTTCAAAAAGCACCAAGACCATGATTTTTTGGACATATTGGAGTGTATTGGGTGCGTTCGTGGCAAAAACTCACTTCGCGACTCGCGCGGCGAACTTTTGTCAATTAATGCCGATATTGCCACTCGTGGGTGCTTTGTTTTTACCCGGAACGAAAAAGTTCAAAAATCACCAAAACATGATTTTTTGGACATATTGGAGTGTATTGGGTGCGTTCGTGGCAAAAACTCACTTCGCGACTCGCGCGGCGAACTTTTGTCAATTAATGCCGATATTGCCACTACGTGGGTGCGATGTAATATTACCCGGAACGAAAAAAGTTCAAAAAGCACCAGACCATGATTTTTGGACATATTGGAGTGTATTGGGTGCGTTCGTGGCGAAAACTCACTTCGCGACTCGCGCGGCGAACTTTTGTCAATTAATGCCGATATTGCCACTCGTGGGTGCTTTGTTTTACCCGGAACGAAAAAGTTCAAAAATCACCAAACATGATTTTTGGACATATTGGAGTGTATTGGGTGCGTTCGTGGCAAAAAACTCACTTCGCGACTCGCGCGGCGAACTTTTGTCAATTAATGCCGATATTGCCACACGTGGGGGCGATGTAATATACCGGAACGAAAAGTTCAAAAAGCACCAGACCATGATTTTTGGACATATTGGAGTGTATTGGGTGCGTTCGTGGCAAAAACTCACTTCGCGACTCGCGCGGCGAACTTTTGTCAATTAATGCCGATATTGCCACTCGTGGGTGCTTGTTTTTAACCGGAACGAAAAAGTTCAAAAATCACCAAAACATGATTTTTGGACATATTGGAGTGTATGGGGTGCGTTCGTGGCAAAAACTCACTTCGCGACTCGCGCGGCGAACTTTTGTCAATTAATGCCTATATTGCCACTCGTGGGTGCGTTGTATTTATACCGGAACGAAAAAGTTCAAAAAGCACCAAACCATGATTTTTGGACATATTGGAGTGTATTGGGTGCGTTCGTGGCGAAAAACTCACTTCGCGACTCGCGCGGCGAACTTTTGTCAATTAATGCCGATATTGCCACACGTGGGGTGCGATGTTAATATACCGGAACGAAAAAGTTCAAAAAGCACCAGACCATGAATTTTTGGACATATTGGAGTGTATTGGGTGCGTTCGTGGCAAAAACTCACTTCGCGACTCGCGCGGCGAACTTTTGTCAATTAATGCCGATATTGCCACTCGTGGGTGCTTTGTTTTTAACCGGAACGAAAAAGTTCAAAATCACCAAAACATGATTTTTGGCATATTGGAGTGTATGGGGTGCGTTCGTGGCAAAAACTCACTTCGCGACTCGTCGCGGCGAACTTTTGTCAATTAATGCCGATATTGCCACTCGTTGGTGCGTTGTTTTTAACCGGAACGGAAGAAGTTCAAAAAGCACCAAAACATGATTTTTGGACATATTGGAGTGTATGGGGTGCGTTCGTGGCGAAAACTCACTTCGCGACTCGCGCGGCGATATTTTGTCAATTAATGCCGATATTGCCACACGTGGGGGCGATGTAATATACCGGAACGAAAAAGTCAAAAGCACCAGACCATGATTTTGGACATATTGGAGTGTATTGGGTGCGTTCGTGGCAAAAACTCACTTCGCGACTCGCGCTGGCGAACTTTTTGTCAATTAATGCGATATTGCCAACTCGGGGGTGCTTTGTTTTTACCCGGAACGAAAAAGTTCAAAAATCACCAAAACAATGATTTTTGGACATATTGGAGTTGTATTGGGTGCGTTCGTGGCAAAAACTCACTTCGCGACTCGCGCGGCGAACTTTTGTCAATTAATGCCGATATTGCCACATCGTGGGTGCGTATGTAATATACCGGAACGAAAAAGTTCAAAAAGCACCAGAACATGATTTTTTGGACATATTGGAGTGTATTGGGTGCGTTCGTGGCAAAAACCTCACTTCGCGACTCGCGCGGCGAACTTTTGTCAATTAATGCCGATATTGCCACTCGTGGGTGCTTGTTTTTACCCGGAACGAAAAAGTTCAAAATCACCAAAACATGATTTTGGACATATTGGAGTGTATTGGGTGCGTTCGTGGCAAAAACTCACTTCGCGACTCGCGCGGCGACTTTTGTCAATAATGCGATATTGCCACACGTGGGGGCGATTGTATATATACCGGAACGAAAAAAGTTCAAAAAGCACCAAACCATGATTTTTGGACATATTGGAGTGTATTGGGTGCGTTCGTGGCAAAAACTCACTTCGCGACTCGCGCGGCGAACTTTTGTCAATTAATGCCGATATTGCCACTCGTGGGTGCGTTGTTTTTAACCGGAACGAAAAAGTTCAAAAGCACCAAAACATGATTTTTGGACATATTGGAGTGTATTGGGTGCGTTCGTGGCAAAAACTCACTTCGCGACTCGCGCGGCGAACTTTTGTCAATTAATGCCGATATTGCCACTCGTGGGTGCGTTGTTTTTAACCGGAACGAAAAAGTTCAAAAAGCACCAAAACATGATTTTTGGACATATTGGAGTGTATTGGGTGCGTTCGTGGCAAAAACTCACTTCGCGACTCGCGCGGCGAACTTTTGTCAATTAATGCCGATATTGCCACTCGTGGGGGCGTTGTAATATAACCGGAACGAAAAAGTTCAAAAAGCACC
>ALNU03000034.1:0-2500 GCA_000576495.2 Oryza glumipatula
TTTGACTCAACACGGGAAAACTCACCCGCCCGGACACTGAGAGGATTGACAGATTGAGAGCTCTTTCTTGATTCAGTGGGTGGTGGTGCATGGCCGTTCTTAGTTGTGGAGTGATTTGTCTGGTTAATTCCGATAACGAACGAGACTCTAGCCTACTAAATAGACTTGCAGTTTTACACTGCAGTACTCCCCCTTAGTCAACCTGCAGGTGGTAGTATCTCTCTGGATGGTTTCGGCTGTTCAGGGCTCTGTTTCATTAGCCTGTAGAATTGGCTAGGTAAGGATGCTGTAGCACTGTAAGGACTTCTTAGAGGGACAAGCGGCGCTCGCAGCCGCACGAAACAGAGCAATAACAGGTCTGTGATGCCCTTAGATGTCCGGGGCCGCACGCGTGCTACACTGAAGTGGTCATCGTGCATACTGTTTCCTGCTCCGAAAGGAGTGGGTAACCGCTTGAACCCATTTCGTGATGGGGATGGGCATTGTAATTATTGCCCATGACGAGGAATTCCCAGTAAGCGTGAGTCATTAGCTTGCGTGATTACGTCCCTGCCCTTTGTACACACCGCCCGTCGCTACTACCGATTGAATGATTTAGTGAGGACTTCGGACTGGTCAACCCAGACCACTGGGAAACTAGTGGTCGGATTGTGCTGGAAAGAGTTCAAACTTGATCATTTAGAGGAAGTAAAAGTCGTAACAAGGTTTCGTAGGTGAACCTGCGGAAGGATCATTAACGTATTAACTCTTACATAAACCATAAGAGAAATACAACCTTTCAAAAAATTACTTTCAAACACTCTGCATTGTTTGATGATATTGTTAGTGCTAATATGGTGATTGCACGTGGATGTGTTGTGTAAAGAGTCGCAATTGTGAATATATGCTACTATTATATATATGCAGCATTCAGCCATTGCATTATGATTCTTACACATACACACACTGCATTCATACATCCACTATTCATTATCATCTACAACTGCAACAAGAGTGATGGTTATCCAACGATAGCCGCAATTTATTTTGCACAAACCTGTCTTGCTAACTTAACCAGGTACCTAGCCAGTCTTCAGCTTATGCTGACGGCAAGGTTTAAAGAAAGGTAACATACCATACTCTAGTAGTAGGGAATTTCCTTCGCCTGTTATAATACAGTAAAGACAACAATGGTTTACCAACCCTCTAAATAATGCAGATTTAGGATACTTATAAAAAGTCCACGGTGGCAATGATACATCTTCAAGCGGTGGATCACTCGAATTACCAATCGATGAAGAACGTAGCTAGCTACGATAATCGGTGCGAATTGCAGGACACGCCGAGCACTTGAGCTTCTAACGCACATTGCGGCTTTCGGGTCTTTTCCGAGGTCACATCTGTCTGAGAGTTGAGATGTAAAATAATCAAACAAAATGCTTGTATATCACATTTTACTGTGGTTACAGTATTTTGAGAGCCACCCATACGTATATATTGTGTGTGTGTGTGCCTCTTGATGTTTTATTCCTTTTCTTAACCTAATGCTGCTGCTGCTGCTGTACACACTCCCAGTGTGTGGTGTGTGTGTCTGTGAGTCTGCATAAGGTTTAGTAAGGAGAATCTCAAATCTACTTGTTTCACACTGATAATTAGTGTGTACCCGCATATTACATCTCTCTGCAAACAGTATATATATGAATGAATACTAGCATGAGATTCTAAGGTTAGTCGCCTATCTGACGACGTTAAAGTCGTATAACAGATAACTATGGTGATAAACTAACCTATCAATACAGAATTCTCATTGCACTTGTATGGTCTAATATACATACAAAATGGTATGCACTTCATTCTGTTGAAAGCAGAGTAAACGTTAATATTGCTGACACACTCTAATTTGTGTAAACACATAAGTAGATTGGTTGGTGTTGCATGCTTGTGCAAACCACACTATATTATACATTCAACTTCAATCAATATTTTTGATCTCAGATCAGGTGAGGTTACCCGCCGAATTTAAGCATATAATTCAGCGGAGGAAAAGAAATCAAATGAGATTCCCTGAGTAACGGCGAGTGAAAAGGGATGAGTCCGGCGCAAGGTTTCCCATTGAAAGGTGGGAAGCGGTGCTGCGTAATGGCTAAAGTCACGATTATTTCAATCAAATCTGCAAGTCCCTCTGACAAGGGCCCTCTTCCCAGAGACGGTTCTAGGCCGGTGGCAGATCTTGATAACTGAAATATCGATTACTGGCTTTAGTCGCGGATAGAGTCAGATTGCTTGAGAGTGCAATCCAAATTGGGAGGTAACTCCTCCAAGACTAAATACGATGGTAATATCGATAGCAAACAAGTACCGTGAGGAAAGTTGCAAAGTACTTTGAAGAGAGAGTTCAAAAGGACGTGAAACCGCTTGTAGAGAAACGGATAGAACCACGAAGTGTAGCTAAGAGGAGAACTCAGCTTCTCTTGTGTATTGTTGCCTTGTTCTATTCAGTGCTAAGAATGCTTTACAGCGT
>ALNU03000034.1:7500-12500 GCA_000576495.2 Oryza glumipatula
GGTGGAAGAAGAGAGTTCTGTGTTTGTTGATAAGACGGTACACAGAACAATCTTGTAAGACGGTATATATCTCGATACCTCATTATAAAGATAGCATCCTCTTGTAGGTTGTTATCTGGAGGATATCGTGTTTATTATCGCAAAATAAAACTTGTTTCAGCAGATATTTCTGCTGAATATATCAAGTTACCTGGTTGATCCTGCCAGTAGTCATATGCTTGTCTCAAAGATTAAGCCATGCATGTCTAAGTACATACTGTTTATAAAGTGAAACCGCGAATGGCTCATTAAATCAGTTACGGTTCCTCGGATATTCTTTTTTACATGGATAACTGTGGTAATTCTAGAGCTAATACATGAACAAGTGTTCCAACCACGGCTTGCCGTTGGAAGGATCGCATTTATTAGTACAAGACCAATGACTCTTATTCACCTGGAACCCTGTTCAGTGATTTCGGTCGCTGTCTAAGGACCAGCAGTGGGGGTCTAAGCACTTTCGAGTGCATTTCTTGTGATGACTCTGAATAACTGAGCAAATCGTATGGCCTCTGAGCCGACGATGTATCCCTCAAGCAACTGCCTTATCAACTGTCGATGGTAGGTTATGCGCCTACCATGGTTGTAACGGGTAACGGGGAATTAGGGTTCGATTCCGGAGAGGGAGCCTGAGAAACGGCTACCACATCTAAGGAAGGCAGCAGGCGCGCAAATTACACAATCCCAGTACGGGGATGTAGTGACGAAAAATAACAATACGGGACTCTATTGAGGCCCCGTAATTGGAATGAGTACAATTTAAATCCTTTAACGAGGATCTATTGGAGGGCAAGTCTGGTGCCAGCAGCCGCGGTAATTCCAGCTCCAATAGCGTATATTAAAGTTGCTGCGGTTAAAAAGCTCGTAGTTGGATTTCAGTCGAACCTATGGGGTCCACTGATTAAAGGGTTAGATGGTGATGTTAGGTTTCTTGCTTGTGACTACGGTTGCTTGCTTGAACCTTCATTCCTCTTTCCTGGTGGTTACATTCATAGTGTTTAGACAGAAAATTGCTCGATATTTGCCTACCAATGCTCTTTACCGAGTGTTGGTTCAAGCGATCGAGACTTTTACCTTGAAAAAATCAGAGTGCTCAAAGCAGGCGTCCAAAACCTCGAAAGAGGTGCCTAAAAACGGTATGGTCAACCATCTATATGATGCGTACCACTACCTTAACTTGAATGATCTTGCATGGAATAATGGAATAGGACCTTGGTTCTATTTTGTTGGTCTTAAGAATCCAAGGTAATGATTAAGAGGGACAGACGGGGGCATTTGTATTGCGGCGCTAGAGGTGAAATTCTTGGACCGTCGCAAGACAAACTACAGCGAAAGCATTTGCCAAGAATGTTTTCATTAATCAAGAACGAAAGTTAGAGGTTCGAAGGCGATCAGATACCGCCCTAGTTCTAACCATAAACGATGCCAACCAGCGATCATTCTGAGTAACTAATTTCATGACTCGAATGGAAGCTTCCGGGAAACCAAAGTTTTTGGGTTCCGGGGGAAGTATGGTTGCAAAGCTGAAACTTAAAGGAATTGACGGAAGGGCACCACCAGGAGTGGAGCTTGCGGCTTAATTTGACTCAACACGGGAAAACTCACCCGGCCCGGACACTGAGAGGATTGACAGATTGAGAGCTCTTTCTTGATTCAGTGGGTGGTGGTGCATGGCCGTTCTTAGTTGGTGGAGTGATTTGTCTGGTTAATTCCGATAACGAACGAGACTCTAGCCTACTAATAGACTTGCAGTTTACACTGCAGTACTCCCCCTTAGTCAACCTGCAGGTGGTAGTATCTCTGGATGGTTTCGGCTGTTCAGGGCTCTGTTATCATTAGCCTGTAGAATTGGCTAGGGTAAGGATGCTGTAGCACTGTAAGGACTTCTTAGAGGGACAAGCGGCGCTCGCAGCCGCACGAAACAGAGCAATAACAGGTCTGTGATGCCCTTAGATGTCCGGGGCCGCACGCGTGCTACACTGAAGTGGTCATCGTGCATACTGTTTCCTGCTCCGAAAGGAGTGGGTAACCGCTTGAACCCATTTCGTGATGGGGATTGGGCATTGTAATTATTGCCCATGAACGAGGAATTCCCAGTAAGCGTGAGTCATTAGCTTGCGTTGATTACGTCCCTGCCCTTTGTACACACCGCCCGTCGCTACTACCGATTGAATGATTTAGTGAGGACTTCGGACTGGTCAACCCAGACCACTGGGAAACTAGTGGTCGGATTGTGCTGGAAAGATGTTCAAACTTGATCATTTAGAGGAAGTAAAAGTCGTAACAAGGTTTCCGTAGGTGAACCTGCGGAAGGATCATTAACGTATTAACTCTTACATAAACCATAAGAGAAATACAACCTTTCAAAAAATTACTTTCAAACACTCTGCATTGTTTGATGATATTGTTAGTGCTAATATGGTGATTGCACGTGGATGTGTTGTGTAAAGAGTCGCAATTGTGAATATATGCTACTATTATATATATGCAGCATTCAGCCATTGCATTATGATTCTTACACATACACACACTGCATTCATACATCCACTATTCATTATCATCTACAACTGCAACAAGAGTGATGGTTATCCAACGATAGCCGCAATTTATTTTGCACAAACCTGTCTTGCTAACTTAACCAGGTACCTAGCCAAGTCTTCAGCTTATGCTGACGGCAAGGTTTAAAGAAAGGTAACATACCATACTCTAGTAGTAGGGAATTTCCTTCGCCTGTTATAATACAGTAAAGACAACAATGGTTTACCAACCCTCTAAATAATGCAGATTTAGGATACTTATAAAAAGTCCCACGGTGGCAATGATACATCTTCAAGCGGTGGATCACTCGAATTACCAATCGATGAAGAACGTAGCTAGCTACGATAATCGGTGCGAATTGCAGGACACGCCGAGCACTTGAGCTTCTAACGCACATTGCGGCTTTCGGGTCTTTTCCGAGGTCACATCTGTCTGAGAGTTGAGATGTAAAATAATCAACAAAATGCTTGTATATCACATTTTACTGTGGTTACAGTATTTTGAGAGCCACCCATACGTATATATGTGTGTGTGTGTGCCTCTTGATGTTTTATTCCTTTTCTTAACCTAATGCTGCTGCTGCTGCTGTACACACTCCCAGTGTGTGTGTGTGTGTGTCTGTGAGTCTGCATAAGGTTTAGTAAGGAGAATCTCAAATCTACTTGTTTCACACTGATAATTAGTGTGTACCACGCATATTACATCTCTGCAAACAGTATATATATGAATGAATACTAGCATGAGATTCTAAGGTTAGTCGCCTATCTGACGACGTTAAAGTCGTATAACAGATAACTATGGTGATAAACTAACCTATCAATACAGAATTCTCATTGCACTTGTATGGTCTAATATACATACAAAATGGTATGCACTTCATTCTGTTGAAAGCAGAGTAAAACGTTAATATTGCTGACACACTCTAATTTGTGTAAACACATAAGTAGATTGGTTGGTGTTGCATGCTTGTGCAAACCACACTATATTATACATTCAACTTCAATCAATATTTTTGATCTCAGATCAGGTGAGGTTACCCGCCGAATTTAAGCATATAATTCAGCGGAGGAAAAGAAATCAAATGAGATTCCCTGAGTAACGGCGAGTGAAAAGGGATGAGTCCGGCGCAAAGGTTTCCCATTGAAAGGTGGGAAGCGGTGCTGCGTAATGGCTAAAGTCACGATTATTTCAATCAAATCTGCAAGTCCCTCTGACAAGGGCCCTCTTCCCAGAGACGGTTCTAGGCCGGTGGCAGATCTTGATAACTGAAATATCGATTACTGGCTTTAGTCGCGGATAGAGTCAGATTGCTTGAGAGTGCAATCCAAATTGGGAGGTAAACTCCTCCCAAGACTAAATACGATGGTAATATCGATAGCAAACAAGTACCGTGAGGGAAAGTTGCAAAGTACTTTGAAGAGAGAGTTCAAAAGGACGTGAAACCGCTTGTAGAGAAACGGATAGAACCACGAAGTGTAGCTAAGAGGAGAACTCAGCTTCTCTTGTGTATTGTTGCCTTGTTCTATTCAGTGCTAAGAATGCTTTACAGCGTTCCAAGACCAGTAGGTTAAGGGGTAACTTTTAGCCTGCCCTTGGATCTTGGTATTGATAGGATGAGTGCAATATGTGCATGAGGAGTGCATTTTCTCAACTCTTGTGCTCAAACCACGACCAATGTGAAGGAGAGTGTAAAACTCTTGTTCAAGTGATAACAGCAAGGTGTACTAAACACACACCTAATCAACATTTGGTTTTCACAGCTACTAATGTTCCTTGCGTCATTAGACTTAGCCTGTGAGCCAGTGTTGGCAACTGTTACCACAGTCACATTGGAGATGAATCTCTGCTTATGCAGGGTCAACAATACTTGTCATTTACACTGACGAATCCGACTAGTCTTTCGTTGATGGTGTCTGTTTCTTCACCTGGTGTTGAAACAACTCATGGATTGGCTGGCTTTTGGTGGTTTGTTGGTAAAAGTGGCAAGTTAACGTTAACCTAGTGATTCTGTGGTCAGTAGATCGGTACTCTATCCGACCCGTCTTGAAACACGGACCAAGGAGTCTAACATGTATGCAAGCTGATCAGTCTTGTTTAGGCTTGAAAGGCGAATTGAAAGAAATTGATATGATGCATACCTGTAAAGGTGTGCCGCAATATCAGCCCGTGATATATCCACTTTACCGAGATTTTCGCGGAGCACTAGTATATATGTTAGTACCCGAAAGATGGTGAACTAAGCCCGGACAAGATGAAGCCAGAGGAAACTCTGGTGGAGGTCTGTAGCGATTCTGACGTGCAAATCGATCGTCAGATCCGGGTTTAGGGGCGAAAGACTAATCGAACCGTCTAGTAGCTGGTTTCTTCCGAAGTTTCCCTCAGGATAGCTGGCACCAACGGAAGACAGTAGCATCCGGTAGAGCGAA
>ALNU03000034.1:17500-20000 GCA_000576495.2 Oryza glumipatula
GTTGCTGCGGTTAAAAAGCTCGTAGTTGGATTTCAGTCGAACCTATGGGGTCCACTGATTAAAGGGTTAGATGGTGATGTTAGGTTTCTTGCTTGTGACTACGGTTGCTTGCTTGAACCTTCATTCCTCTTTCCTGGTGGTTACATTCATAGTGTTTAGACAGAAAATTGCTCGATATTTGCCTACCAATGCTCTTTACCGAGTGTTGGTTCAAGCGATCGAGACTTTTACCTTGAAAAAATCAGAGTGCTCAAAGCAGGCGTCCAAAACCTCGAAAGAGGTGCCTAAAAACGGTATGGTCAACCATCTATATGATGCGTACCACTACCTTAACTTGAATGATCTTGCATGGAATAATGGAATAGGACCTTGGTTCTATTTTGTTGGTCTTAAGAATCCAAGGTAATGATTAAGAGGGACAGACGGGGGCATTTGTATTGCGGCGCTAGAGGTGAAATTCTTGGACCGTCGCAAGACAAACTACAGCGAAAGCATTTGCCAAGAATGTTTTCATTAATCAAGAACGAAAGTTAGAGGTTCGAAGGCGATCAGATACCGCCCTAGTTCTAACCATAAACGATGCCAACCAGCGATCATTCTGAGTAACTAATTTCATGACTCGAATGGAAGCTTCCGGGAAACCAAAGTTTTTGGGTTCCGGGGGAAGTATGGTTGCAAAGCTGAAACTTAAAGGAATTGACGGAAGGGCACCACCAGGAGTGGAGCTTGCGGCTTAATTTGACTCAACACGGGAAAACTCACCCGGCCCGGACACTGAGAGGATTGACAGATTGAGAGCTCTTTCTTGATTCAGTGGGTGGTGGTGCATGGCCGTTCTTAGTTGGTGGAGTGATTTGTCTGGTTAATTCCGATAACGAACGAGACTCTAGCCTACTAAATAGACTTGCAGTTTACACTGCAGTACTCCCCCTTAGTCAACCTGCAGGTGGTAGTATCTCTGGATGGTTTCGGCTGTTCAGGGCTCTGTTATCATTAGCCTGTAGAATTGGCTAGGGTAAGGATGCTGTAGCACTGTAAGGACTTCTTAGAGGGACAAGCGGCGCTCGCAGCCGCACGAAACAGAGCAATAACAGGTCTGTGATGCCCTTAGATGTCCGGGGCCGCACGCGTGCTACACTGAAGTGGTCATCGTGCATACTGTTTCCTGCTCCGAAAGGAGTGGGTAACCGCTTGAACCCATTTCGTGATGGGGATTGGGCATTGTAATTATTGCCCATGAACGAGGAATTCCCAGTAAGCGTGAGTCATTAGCTTGCGTTGATTACGTCCCTGCCCTTTGTACACACCGCCCGTCGCTACTACCGATTGAATGATTTAGTGAGGACTTCGGACTGGTCAACCCAGACCACTGGGAAACTAGTGGTCGGATTGTGCTGGAAAGATGTTCAAACTTGATCATTTAGAGGAAGTAAAAGTCGTAACAAGGTTTCCGTAGGTGAACCTGCGGAAGGATCATTAACGTATTAACTCTTACATAAACCATAAGAGAAATACAACCTTTCAAAAAATTACTTTCAAACACTCTGCATTGTTTGATGATATTGTTAGTGCTAATATGGTGATTGCACGTGGATGTGTTGTGTAAAGAGTCGCAATTGTGAATATATGCTACTATTATATATATGCAGCATTCAGCCATTGCATTATGATTCTTACACATACACACACTGCATTCATACATCCACTATTCATTATCATCTACAACTGCAACAAGAGTGATGGTTATCCAACGATAGCCGCAATTTATTTTGCACAAACCTGTCTTGCTAACTTAACCAGGTACCTAGCCAAGTCTTCAGCTTATGCTGACGGCAAGGTTTAAAGAAAGGTAACATACCATACTCTAGTAGTAGGGAATTTCCTTCGCCTGTTATAATACAGTAAAGACAACAATGGTTTACCAACCCTCTAAATAATGCAGATTTAGGATACTTATAAAAAGTCCCACGGTGGCAATGATACATCTTCAAGCGGTGGATCACTCGAATTACCAATCGATGAAGAACGTAGCTAGCTACGATAATCGGTGCGAATTGCAGGACACGCCGAGCACTTGAGCTTCTAACGCACATTGCGGCTTTCGGGTCTTTTCCGAGGTCACATCTGTCTGAGAGTTGAGATGTAAAATAATCAACAAAATGCTTGTATATCACATTTTACTGTGGTTACAGTATTTTGAGAGCCACCCATACGTATATATATGTGTGTGTGTGTGCCTCTTGATGTTTTATTCCTTTTCTTAACCTAATGCTGCTGCTGCTGCTGTACACACTCCCAGTGTGTGTGTGTGTGTCTGTGAGTCTGCATAAGGTTTAGTAAGGAGAATCTCAAATCTACTTGTTTCACACTGATAATTAGTGTGTACCACGCATATTACATCTCTGCAAACAGTATATATATGAATGAATACTAGCATGAGATTCTAAGGTTAGTCGCCTATCTGACGACGTTAAAGTCGTATAACAGATAACTATGGTGA
>ALNU03000034.1:27500-28892 GCA_000576495.2 Oryza glumipatula
GACTCTAGCCTACTAAATAGACTTGCAGTTTACACTGCAGTACTCCCCCTTAGTCAACCTGCAGGTGGTAGTATCTCTGGATGGTTTCGGCTGTTCAGGGCTCTGTTATCATTAGCCTGTAGAATGGCTAGGGTAAGGATGCTGTAGCACTGTAAGGACTTCTTAGAGGGACAAGCGGCGCTCGCAGCCGCACGAAACAGAGCAATAACAGGTCTGTGATGCCTTAGATGTCCGGGGCCGCACGCGTGCTACACTGAAGTGGTCATCGTGCATACTGTTTCCTGCTCCGAAAGGAGTGGGTAACCGCTTGACCCATTTCGTGATGGGTTGGGCATTGTAATTATTGCCCATGAACGAGGAATTCCCAGTAAGCGTGAGTCATTAGCTTGCGTTGATTACGTCCCTGCCCTTTTACACACCGCCCGTCGCTACTACCGATTGAATGATTTAGTGAGGACTTCGGACTGGTCAACCCAGACCACTGGGAACTAGTGGTCGGATTGTGCTGGAAAGATGTTCAAACTTGATCATTTAGAGGAAGTAAAAGTCGTAACAAGGTTTCCGTAGGTGAACCTGCGGAAGGATCATTAACGTATTAACTCTTACATAAACCATAAGAGAATACAACTTTCAAAATTACTTTCAAACACTCTGCATTGTTTGATGATATTGTTAGTGCTAATATGGTGATTGCACGTGGATGTGTTGTGTAAAGAGTCGCAATTGTGAATATATGCTACTATTATATATATGCAGCATTCAGCCATTGCATTATGATTCTTACACATACACACACTGCATTCATACATCCACTATTCATTATCATCTACAACTGCAACAAGAGTGATGGTTATCCAACGATAGCCGCAATTTATTTTGCACAAACCTCTTGCTAACTTAACCAGGTACCTAGCCAAGTCTTTCAGCTTATGCTGACGGCAAGTTTAAAGAAAGGTAACATAACCATACTCTAGTAGTAGGGAATTTCCTTCGCCTGTTATAATACAGTAAAGACAACCTGGTTTACCAACCCTCTAAATAATGCAGATTTAGGATACTTATAAAAAGTCCCACGGTGGCAATGATACATCTTCAAGCGGTGGATCACTCGAATTACCAATCGATGAAGAAACGTAGCTAGCTACGATAATCGGTGCGATTGCAGGACACGCCGAGCACTTGAGCTTCTAACGCACATTGCGGCTTTCGGGTCTTTTCCGAGGTCACATCTGTCTGAGAGTTGAGATGTAAAATAATCAACAAAATGCTTGTATATCACATTTTACTGTGGTTACAGTATTTTGAGAGCCACCATACGTATATATATGTGTGTGTGTGTGCCTCTTGATGTTTTATTCCTTTTCTTAACCTAATGCTGCTGCTGCTGCTGTA
>ALNU03000035.1:0-18091 GCA_000576495.2 Oryza glumipatula
GAGTCGCGAAGTGAGTTTTTGCCGAGAACGCACCCAATCCACTCCAATATGTCCAAAATCATGTTTTGGTGCTTTTTGAACTTTTTGATTCCGGTATATTACATCCCACCCCACGAGTGGCAATATCGGCATTAATTGACAAAAGTTCGCCGCGCGAGTCGCGAAGTGAGTTTTTGCCACGAACGCACCAATACACTCCAATATGTCCAAAAATCATGTTTTGGTGCTTTTTGAAACTTTTTGATTCCGGTATATTACATCCCACCCACGTGTGGCAATATCGGCATTAATTGACAAAAGTTCGCAGCGCGAGTCACGCGAAGTGAGTTTTTGCCAAGAACGCACCCAATCACTCCAATATGTCCAAAAATCATGTTTTGGTGCTTTTTGAACTTTTTGATTCCGGTATATTACATCCCACCCACGTGTGGCAATATCGGCATTAATTGACAAAAGTTCGCAGCGCGAGTCCGAAGTGAGTTTTTTGCCGAGAACGCACCCAATCCACTCCAATATGTCCAAAAATCATGTTTTGGTGCTTTTTGAACTTTTTGATTCCGGTATATTACATCCCACCCACGTGTGGCAATATCGGCATTAATTGACAAAAGTCGCCGCGCGAGTCGCGAAGTGAGTTTTTGCCGAGAACGCACCCAATACACTCCAATATGTCCAAAAATCATGTTGCTATCAATGCCCCAAATCCTCCAATATGTCCAAAAATCATGTTTTGGTGCTTTTTGAACTTTTTGATTCCGGTATATTACATCCTACCCACCCACGTGTGGCAATATCGGCATTAATTGACAAAAGTTCGCAGCGCGAGTCGCGAAGTGAGTTTTTGCCACGAACGCACCCAATACACTCCAATATGTCCAAAATCATGTTTTGGTGCTTTTTGAACTTTTTGATTCCGGTATATTACATCCCACCCACGTGTGGCAATATCGGCATTAATTGACAAAAGTTCGCAGCGCGAGTCACGAAGTGAGTTTTTGCCAGAACGCACCCAATACACTCCAATATGTCCAAAAATCATGTTTTGGTGCTTTTTGAACTTTTTGATTCCGGTATATTACATCCACATCCCACCCACGTGTGGCAATATCGGCATTAATTGACAAAAGTTCGCAGCGCGAGTCGCGAAGTGAGTTTTTGCCAAGAACGCACCCAATCCACTCCAATATGTCCAAAAATCATGTTTTGGTGCTTTTTGAACTTTTTGATTCCGGTATATTACATCCCACCCACGTGTGGCAATATCGGCATTAATTGACAAAAGTTCGCAGCGCGAGTCGCGAAGTGAGTTTTTGCCAAGACCACCCAATACACTCCAATATGTCCAAAAATCATGTTTTGGTGCTTTTTGAACTTTTTGATTCCGGTATATTACACCCACCCACGAGTGGCAATATCGGCATTAATTGACAAAAGTTCGCAGCGCGAGTCGCGAAGTGAGTTTTTGCCAAGAACGCACCCAATCCACTCCAATATGTCCAAAAATCATGTTTTGGTGCTTTTTGAACTTTTTGATTCCGGTATATTACATCCCACCCACGTGTGGCAATATCGGCATTAATTGACAAAAGTTCGCCGCGCGAGTCGCGAAGTGAGTTTTTTGCCAGAACGCACCCAATACACTCCAATATGTCCAAAAATCATGTTTTGGTGCTTTTTGAACTTTTTGATTCCGGTATATTACATCCCACCCACGTGTGGCAATATCGGCATTAATTGACAAAAGTTCGCAGCGCGAGTCGCGAAGTGAGTTTTTGCCAAGAACGCACCCAATACACTCCAATATGTCCAAAAATCATGTTTGGTGCTTTTTGAACTTTTTGATTCCGGTATATTACATCCACCCACGTGTGGCAATATCGGCATTAATTGACAAAAGTTCGCAGCGCGAGTCGCGAAGTGAGTTTTTGCCATCAACGCACCCAATACACTCCAATATGTCCAAAAATCATGTTTTGGTGCTTTTTGAAACTTTTGATTCCGGTATATTACATCCCACCCACGTGTGGCAATATCGGCATTAATTGACAAAAGTTCGCAGCGCGAGTCGCGAAGTGAGTTTTTGCCACAACGCACCCAATACACTCCAATATGTCCAAAAATCATGTTTTGGTGCTTTTTGAACTTTTTGATTCCGGTATATTACATCCCACCCACGTGTGGCAATATCGGCATTAATTGACAAAAGTTCGCCGCGCGAGTCGCGAAGTGAGTTTTTGCCAGAACGCACCCAAATACTCCAATATGTCCAAAAATCATGTTTGCGATCAATGCCCCAAATACACTCCAATATGTCCAAAAAACATGTTTTGGTGCTTTTGAACTTTTTGATTCCGGTATATTACATCCCACCCACGTGTGGCAATATCGGCATTAATTGACAAAAGTTCGCAGCGCGAGTCGCGAAGTGAGTTTTTGCCAGAACGCACCCAATACACTCCAATATGTCCAAAAATCATGTTTTGGTGCTTTTTGAACTTTTTGATTCCGGTATATTACATCCCACCCACGTGTGGCAATATCGGCATTAATTGACAAAAGTTCGCCGCGCGAGTCGCGAAGTGAGTTTTTGCCACGAACGCACCCAATACACTCCAATATGTCCAAAAATCATGTTTTGGTGCTTTTTGAACTTTTTGATTCCGGTATATTACATCCCACCCACGTGTGGCAATATCGGCATTAATTGACAAAAGTTCGCAGCGCGAGTCGCGAAGTGAGTTTTTGCCAAAACGCACCCAATCCACTCCAATATGTCCAAAAATCATGTTTTGGTGCTTTTTGAACTTTTTGATTCCGGTATATTACATCCCACCCACGTGTGGCAATATCGGCATTAATTGACAAAGTTCGCAGCGCGAGTCGCGAAGTGAGTTTTTGCCAAGAACGCACCCAATCCACTCCAATATGTCCAAAAATCATGTTTTGGTGCTTTTTGAACTTTTTGATTCCGGTATATTACATCCCACCCACGAGTGGCAATATCGGCATTAATTGACAAAAGTTCGCAGCGCGAGTCGCGAAGTGAGTTTTTGCCAAGAACGCACCCAATCCACTCCAATATGTCCAAAAATCATGTTTTGGTGCTTTTTGAACTTTTTGATTCCGTATATTACATCCCACCCACGAGTGCAATATCGGCATTAATTGACAAAAGTTCGCAGCGCGAGTCGCGAAGTGAGTTTTTGCCAAGAAACGCACCCAATCCACTCCAATATGTCCAAAATCATGTTTTGGTGCTTTTTGAACTTTTTGATTCCGGTATATTACATCCCCCACGAGTGGCAATATCGGCATTAATTGACAAAAGTTCGCAGCGCGAGTCGCGAAGTGAGTTTTTTGCCAAGAACGCACCCAATCCACTCCAATATGTCCAAAAATCATGTTTTGGTGCTTTTTGAACTTTTTGATTCCGGTATATTACATCCCACCCACGTGTGGCAATATCGGCATTAATTGACAAAAGTTCGCAGCGCGAGTCGCGAAGTGAGTTTTTGCCAGAACGCACCCAATCCACTCCAATATGTCCAAAAATCATGTTTTGGTGCTTTTTGAACTTTTTGATTCGGTATATTACATCCCACCCACGTGTGGCAATATCGGCATTAATTGACAAAAGTTCGCAGCGCGAGTCGCGAAGTGAGTTTTTGCCAAGAACGCACCCAATACACTCCAATATGTCCAAAAATAATGTTTTGGTGCTTTTGAACTTTTTGATTCGGTATAAAACAACCACCCACGAGTGGCAATATCGGCATTAATTGACAAAAGTTCGCAGCGCGAGTCGCGAAGTGAGTTTTTGCCAAGAACGCACCCAATCCACTCCAATATGTCCAAAAATCATGTTTTGGTGCTTTTTGAACTTTTTGATTCCGGTATATTACATCCCACCCACGAGTGGCAATATCGGCATTAATTGACAAAAGTTCGCCGCGCGAGTCGCGAAGTGAGTTTTTGCCAGAACGCACCCAATCCAATCCACTCCAATATGTCCAAAAATCATGTTTTGGTGCTTTTTGAACTTTTTGATTCCGGTATATTACATCCCACCCACGAGTGGCAATATCGGCATTAATTGACAAAAGTTCGCAGCGCGAGTCGCGAAGTGAGTTTTTGCCACGAACGCACCCAATACACTCCAATATGTCCAAAAATCATGTTTTGGTGCTTTTTGAACTTTTTGATTCCGGTATATTACATCCCCCCACGTGTGGCAATATCGGCATTAATTGACAAAAGTTCGCGCGCGAGTCGCGAAGTGAGTTTTTGCCAAGAACGCACCCAATCCACTCCAATATGTCCAAAAATCATGTTTTGGTGCTTTTTGAACTTTTTGATTCCGGTATATTACATCCCACCCACGTGTGGCAATATCGGCATTAATTGACAAAAGTTCGCAGCGCGAGTCACGAAGTGAGTTTTTGCCAAGAACGCACCCAATACACTCCAATATGTCCAAAATCATGTTTGGTGCTTTTTGAACTTTTTGATTCCGGTATATTACATCCCACCCACGTGTGGCAATATCGGCATTAATTGACAAAAGTTCGCAGCGAGTCGCGAAGTGAGTTTTTGCCAAGAACGCACCCAATCCACTCCAATATGTCCAAAAATCATGTTTTGGTGCTTTTTGAACTTTTTGATTCCGGTATATTACATCCCACCCACGAGTGGCAATATCGGCATTAATTGACAAAAGTTCGCAGCGCGAGTCGCGAAGTGAGTTTTTGCCAAGAACGCACCCAATCCACTCCAATATGTCCAAAAAATCATGTTTTGGTGCTTTTTGAACTTTTTGATTCCGGTATATTACATCCTACCACCCACGTGTGGCAATATCGGCATTAATTGACAAAAGTTCGCCCGCGAGTCGCGAAGTGAGTTTTTGCCACGAACGCACCCAATCACTCCAATATGTCCAAAAATCATGTTTTGGTGCTTTTTGAACTTTTTGATTCCGGTATATTACATCCCACCCACGTGTGGCAATATCGGCATTAATTGACAAAAGTTCGCAGCGCGAGTCGCGAAGTGAGTTTTTTGCCAAGAAAACGCACCCAATACACTCCAATATGTCCAAAAATCATGTTTTGGTGCTTTTTGAACTTTTTGATTCCGGTATATTACATCCACCCACGTGTGGCAATATCGGCATTAATTGACAAAAGTTCGCAGCGCGAGTCGCGAAGTGAGTTTTTGCCAAGAACGCACCCAATCCACTCCAATATGTCCAAAAATCATGTTTTGGTGCTTTTTGAACTTTTTGATTCCGGTATATTACATCCCACCCACGTGTGGCAATATCGGCATTAATTGACAAAAGTTCGCAGCGCGAGTCGAAGTGAGTTTTTGCCAGAACGCACCCAATCCACTCCAATATGTCCAAAAATAATGTTTTGGTGCTTTTTGAACTTTTTGATTCCGGTATATTACATCCACCCACGAGTGGCAATATCGGCATTAATTGACAAAAGTTCGCAGCGCGAGTCGCGAAGTGAGTTTTTGCCGAGAACGCACCCAATCCACTCCAATATGTCCAAAAATCATGTTTTGGTGCTTTTTGAACTTTTTGATTCCGTATATTACATCCCCCACGTGTGGCAATATCGGCATTAATTGACAAAAGTTCGCCGCGCGAGTCGCGAAGTGAGTTTTTGCCGAGAACGCACCCAATACACTCCAATATGTCCAAAAATCATGTTTTGCATCAATGCCCCCAATACACTCCAAATGTCCAAAAATCATGTTTTGGTGCTTTTGAACTTTTTGATTCCGGTATATTACATCCTACCCACGTGTGGCAATATCGGCATTAATTGACAAAAGTTCGCCGCGCGAGTCGCGAAGTGAGTTTTTGCCACGAACGCACCCATACACTCCAATATGTCCAAATCATGTTGCATCAATGCCCCAATACACTCCAATTGTCCAAAAATCATGTTTTGGTGCTTTTTGAACTTTTTGATTCCGGTATATTACATCCCACCCACGTGTGGCAATATCGGCATTAATTGACAAAAGTTCGCAGCGCGAGTCGCGAAGTGAGTTTTTGCCAAGAACGCACCCAATACACTCCAATATGTCCAAAAATCATGTTTTGGTGCTTTTTGAACTTTTTGATTCCGGTATATTACATACCCCACCCACGTGTGGCAATATCGGCATTAATTGACAAAAGTTCGCAGCGCGAGTCGCGAAGTGAGTTTTTGCCACGAACGCACCCAATCCACACCAATATGTCCAAAATCATGTTTTGGTGCTTTTTGAACTTTTTGATTCCGGTATATTACATCCCACCCACGAGTGGCAATATCGGCATTAATTGACAAAAGTTCGCAGCGCGAGTCGCGAAGTGAGTTTTTGCCGAGAACGCACCCAATCCACTCCAATATGTCCAAAAATCATTTTTGGTGCTTTTTGAACTTTTTGATTCCGGTATATTACATCCCACCCACGTGTGGCAATATCGGCATTAATTGACAAAAGTTCGCAGCGCGAGTCGCGAAGTGAGTTTTTGCCAAGAACGCACCAATACACTCCAATATGTCCAAAAATCATGTTTTGGTGCTTTTTGAACTTTTTGATTCCGGTATATTACATCCCACCCACGTGTGGCAATATCGGCATTAATTGACAAAAGTTCGCAGCGCGAGTCGCGAAGTGAGTTTTTGCCAAGAACGCACCCATCCACTCCAATATGTCCAAAAATCATGTTTTGGTGCTTTTTGAACTTTTTGATTCCGGTATATTACATCCCACCCACGTGTGGCAATATCGGCATTAATTGACAAAAGTTCGCAGCGCGAGTCGCGAAGTGAGTTTTTGCCACGACGCACCCAATACACTCCAATATGTCCAAAAATCATGTTTTGGTGCTTTTTGAACTTTTTGATTCCGTATATTACATCCCACCCACGTGTGGCAATATCGGCATTAATTGACAAAAGTTCGCAGCGCGAGTCGCGAAGTGAGTTTTTGCCAAGAACGCACCCAATACACTCCAATATGTCCAAAAATAATGTTTTGGTGCTTTTTGAACTTTTTGATTCCGGTATATTACATCCCACCCACGTGTGGCAATATCGGCATTAATTGACAAAAGTTCGCAGCGCGAGTCGCGAAGTGAGTTTTTGCCAAGAACGCACCCAATCCACTCCAATATGTCCAAAAATCATGTTTTGGTGCTTTTTGAACTTTTTGATTCCGGTATATTACATCCCACCCACGAGTGGCAATATCGGCATTAATTGACAAAAGTTCGCAGCGCGAGTCGCGAAGTGAGTTTTTGCCAGAACGCACCCAATCCACTCCAATATGTCCAAAAATCATGTTTTGGTGCTTTTTGAACTTTTTGATTCCGGTATATTACATCCACCCACGTGTGGCAATATCGGCATTAATTGACAAAAGTTCGCCGCGCGAGTCGCGAAGTGAGTTTTTGCCACGAACGCACCCAATACACTCCAATATGTCCAAAAATCATGTTTTGGTGCTTTTTGAACTTTTTGATTCCGGTATATTACATCCCACCCACGTGTGGCAATATCGGCATTAATTGACAAAAGTTCGCAGCGCGAGTCGCGAAGTGAGTTTTCCAAGAAGCAACCCAAAATCCACTCCAATATGTCCAAAAATCATGTTTTGGTGCTTTTTGAACTTTTTGATTCCGGTATATTACATCCCACCCACGTGTGGCAATATCGGCATTAATTGACAAAAGTTCGCAGCGCGAGTCGCGAAGTGAGTTTTTGCCGAGAACGCACCCAATCCACTCCAATATGTCCAAAAATCATGTTTTGGTGCTTTTGAACTTTTTGATTCCGGTATATTACATCCCACCCACGTGTGGCAATATCGGCATTAATTGACAAAAGTTCGCGCGCAGTCGCGAAGTGAGTTTTGCCGAGAACGCACCAATACCTCCAATTGTCCAAAAATCATGTTGCTATCAATGCCCCAAATACACTCAATATGTCCAAAAATCATGTTTTGGTGCTTTTTGAACTTTTTGATTCCGGTATATTACATCCTCCCCCCACGTGTGGCAATATCGGCATTAATTGACAAAAGTTCGCCGCGCGAGTCGCGAAGTGAGTTTTTGCCAGAACGCACCCAATACACTCCAATATGTCCAAAAATCATGTTTTGGTGCTTTTTGAACTTTTTGATTCCGGTATATTACATCCCACCCACGTGTGGCAATATCGGCATTAATTGACAAAAGTTCGCCGCGCGAGTCGCGAAGTGAGTTTTTGCCACGAACGCACCCAATACACTCCAATATGTCCAAAAATCATGTTTTGGTGCTTTTTGAACTTTTTGATTCCGGTATATTACATCATCCCACCCACGTGTGGCAATATCGGCATTAATTGACAAAAGTTCGCAGCGCGAGTCGCGAAGTGAGTTTTTGCCAGAACGCACCCAATACACTCCAATATGTCCAAAAATCATGTTTTGGTGCTTTTTGAACTTTTTGATTCCGGTATATTACATCCCACCCACGTGTGGCAATATCGGCATTAATTGACAAAAGTTCGCAGCGCGAGTCACGAAGTGAGTTTTTGCCAAGAACGCACCCAATCCACTCCAATATGTCCAAAAATCATGTTTTGGTGCTTTTGAACTTTTTGATTCCGGTATATACATCCCACCCACGTGTGGCAATATCGGCATTAATTGACAAAAGTTCGCAGCGCGAGTCGCGAAGTGAGTTTTTGCCAAGAACGCACCCACCACTCCAATATGTCCAAAAATCATGTTTTGGTGCTTTTTGAACTTTTTGATTCCGGTATATTACATCCCACCCACAGTGGCAATATCGGCATTAATTGACAAAAGTTCGCAGCGCGAGTCGCGAAGTGAGTTTTTGCCAAGAACGCACCCAATCACTCCAATATGTCCAAAAATCATGTTTTGGTGCTTTTTGAACTTTTTGATTCCGGTATATTACATCCCACCCACGAGTGGCAATATCGGCATTAATTGACAAAAGTTCGCAGCGCGAGTCGCGAAGTGAGTTTTTGCCAAGAACGCACCCAATACACTCCAATATGTCCAAAATCATGTTTTGGTGCTTTTTGAACTTTTGATTCCGGTATATTACATCCCACCCACGTGTGGCAATATCGGCATTAATTGACAAAAGTTCGCAGCGCGAGTCGCGAAGTGAGTTTTTGCCACGAACGCACCCAATCCACTCCAATATGTCCAAAAATCATGTTTTGGTGCTTTTTGAACTTTTTGATTCCGGTATATTACATCCCACCCACGTGTGGCAATATCGGCATTAATTGACAAAAGTTCGCGCGCGAGTCGCGAAGTGAGTTTTTTGCCAAGAACGCACCCAATACACTCCAATATGTCCAAAAATCATGTTTTGGTGCTTTTTGAACTTTTTGATTCGGTATAAAACATCGCACCCACGAGTGGCAATATCGGCATTAATTGACAAAAGTTCGCAGCGCGAGTCGCGAAGTGAGTTTTTTGCCAGAACGCACCCAATCCACTCCAATATGTCCAAAAATCATGTTTTGGTGCTTTTTGAACTTTTTGATTCCGGTATATTACATCCCACCCACGAGTGGCAATATCGGCATTAATTGACAAAAGTTCGCAGCGCGAGTCGCGAAGTGAGTTTTTGCCGAGAACGCACCCAATACACTCCAATATGTCCAAAAATCATGTTTTGGTGCTTTTTGAACTTTTTGATTCCGGTATATTACATCCCACCCACGTGTGGCAATATCGGCATTAATTGACAAAAGTTCGCAGCGCGAGTCGCGAAGTGAGTTTTTGCCACGAACGCACCAATACACTCCAATATGTCCAAAAATCATGTTTTGGTGCTTTTTGAACTTTTTGATTCCGGTATATTACATCCCACCACGTGTGGCAATATCGGCATTAATTGACAAAAGTTCGCAGCGCGAGTCGCGAAGTGAGTTTTTGCCAAGAACGCACCCAATACACTCCAATATGTCCAAAAATCATGTTTTGGTGCTTTTTGAACTTTTTGATTCCGTATATTACATCCCACCCACGTGTGGCAATATCGGCATTAATTGACAAAAGTTCGCAGCGCGAGTCGCGAAGTGAGTTTTTTGCCGAGAACGCACCCAATCCACTCCAATATGTCCAAAAATCATGTTTTGGTGCTTTTTGAACTTTTTGATTCCGGTATATTACATCCACCCACGAGTGGCAATATCGGCATTATTGACAAAAGTTCGCAGCGCGAGTCGCGAAGTGAGTTTTTGCCAAGAACGCACCCAATACACTCCAATATGTCCAAAAATCATGTTTTGGTGCTTTTTGAACTTTTTGATTCCGGTATATTACATCCCACCCACGTGTGGCAATATCGGCATTAATTGACAAAAGTTCGCAGCGCGAGTCGCGAAGTGAGTTTTTGCCAAGAACGCACCCAATCCACTCCAATATGTCCAAAAATCATGTTTTGGTGCTTTTTGAACTTTTTGATTCCGGTATATTACATCCCACCCACGTGTGGCAATATCGGCATTAATTGACAAAAGTTCGCCGCGCGAGTCGCGAAGTGAGTTTTTGCCACGAACGCACCCAATACACTCCAATATGTCCAAAAATCATGTTTTGGTGCTTTTTGAACTTTTGATTCCGGTATATTCATCCACCCACGTGTGGCAATATCGGCATTAATTGACAAAAGTTCGCAGCGCGAGTCGCGAAGTGAGTTTTTGCCAAGAACGCACCCAATACACTCCAATATGTCCAAAAATCATGTTTTGGTGCTTTTTGAACTTTTTGATTCCGGTTATAACATCCCCCCACGTGTGGCAATATCGGCATTAATTGACAAAAGTTCGCAGCGCGAGTCGCGAAGTGAGTTTTTGCCAGAACGCACCCAATCCACTCCAATATGTCCAAAAACTATGTTTTGGTGCTTTTTGAACTTTTTGATTCCGGTATATTACATCCCACCCACGTGTGGCAATATCGGCATTAATTGACAAAAGTTCGCAGCGCGAGTCGCGAAGTGAGTTTTTTGCCAGAACGCACCCAATCCACTCCAATATGTCCAAAAATCATGTTTTGGTGCTTTTTGAACTTTTTGATTCGGTATATTACATCCACCCACGAGTGGCAATATCGGCATTAATTGACAAAAGTTCGCAGCGCGAGTCGCGAAGTGAGTTTTTGCCAGAACGCACCCAATCCACTCCAATATGTCCAAAAATCATGTTTTGGTGCTTTTTGAACTTTTTGATTCCGGTATATTACATCCCACCCACGTGTGGCAATATCGGCATTAATTGACAAAAGTTCGCCGCGCGAGTCGCGAAGTGAGTTTTTGCCAGAACGCACCCATACACTCCAATATGTCCAAAAATCATGTTGCTATCAATGCCCCAAATACTCCAATAATTCCAATCATGTTTTGGTGCTTTTTGACTTTTTGATTCCGTATATTACCATCCCACCCACGTGTGGCAATATCGGCATTAATTGACAAAAGTTCGCCCGCGAGTCGCGAAGTGAGTTTTTTTTTTGCCACGAACGCTCCATACACTCAATATGTCCAAAAATCATGTTGCGATCTGCCCCCATACACTCCAATATGTCCAAAATCATGTTTTGGTGCTTTTGAACTTTTTGATTCCGGTATATTACATCCCACCCACGTGTGGCAATATCGGCATTAATTGACAAAAGTTCGCAGCGCGAGTCGCGAAGTGAGTTTTTGCCACGAACGCACCCAATACACTCCAATATGTCCAAAAATCATGTTTTGGTGCTTTTTGACTTTTTGATTCCGGTATATTACATCCCACCCACGTGTGGCAATATCGGCATTAATTGACAAAAGTTCGCAGCGCGAGTCGCGAAGTGAGTTTTTGCCAAGAACGCACCCAATCCACTCCAATATGTCCAAAAATCATGTTTTGGTGCTTTTTGAACTTTTTGATTCCGGTATATTACATCCCACCCACGAGTGGCAATATCGGCATTAATTGACAAAAGTTCGCAGCGCGTCGCGAAGTGAGTTTTTGCCGAGAACGCACCCAATCACTCCAATATGTCCAAAAATCATGTTTTGGTGCTTTTGAACTTTTTGATTCCGGTATATTACATCCCACCCCACGTGTGGCAATATCGGCATTAATTGACAAAAGTTCGCAGCGCGAGTCGCGAAGTGAGTTTTTGCCAAGAACGCACCCAATCCACTCCAATATGTCCAAAAATCATGTTTTGGTGCTTTTTGAACTTTTTGATTCCGGTATATTACATCCCACCCACGTGTGGCAATATCGGCATTAATTGACAAAAGTTCGCAGCGCGAGTCGCGAGTGAGTTTTTGCCACGAACGCACCCAATACACTCCAATATGTCCAAAAATCATGTTTTGGTGCTTTTTGAACTTTTTGATTCCGGTATATTACATCCCACCCACGTGTGGCAATATCGGCATTAATTGACAAAAGTTCGCAGCGCGAGTCGCGAAGTGAGTTTTTGCCACGAACGCACCCAATACACTCCAATATGTCCAAAAATCATGTTTTGGTGCTTTTTGAACTTTTTGATTCCGGTATATTACATCCCACCCACGTGTGGCAATATCGGCATTAATTGACAAAAGTTCGCAGCGCGAGTCGCGAAGTGAGTTTTTGCCAAGACGCACCCAATACACTCCCATATGTCCAAAAATCATGTTTTGGTGCTTTTTGAACTTTTTGGTTTTTACAAAACAACACCCCGTGTGGCAATATCGGCATTAATTGACAAAAGTTCGCAGCGCGAGTCGCGAAGTGAGTTTTTGCCAAGAACGCACCCAATCCACTCCAATATGTCCAAAAATCATGTTTTGGTGCTTTTTGAACTTTTTGATTCCGTATATTACATCCCACCCACGAGTGGCAATATCGGCATTAATTGACAAAAGTTCGCAGCGCGAGTCGCGAAGTGAGTTTTTGCCGAGAACGCACCCAATCCACTCCAATATGTCCAAAAATCATGTTTTGGTGCTTTTTGAACTTTTTGATTCCGGTATATACATCCCACCCACGTGTGGCAATATCGGCATTAATTGACAAAAGTTCGCAGCGCGAGTGCCGAAGTGAGTTTTTGCCACGAACGCACCCAATACACTCCAATATGTCCAAAAATCATGTTTTGGTGCTTTTTGAACTTTTTGATTCCGGTATATTACATCCCACCCACGTGTGGCAATATCGGCATTAATTGACAAAAGTTCGCAGCGCGAGTCGCGAAGTGAGTTTTTGCAAGAACGCACCCAATCCACTCCAATATGTCCAAAATCATGTTTTGGTGCTTTTTGAACTTTTTGATTCCGTATATTACATCCCACCCACGAGTGGCAATATCGGCATTAATTGACAAAAGTTCGCAGCGCGAGTCACGAAGTGAGTTTTTGCCAGAACGCACCCAATCCACTCCAATATGTCCAAAAATCATGTTTTGGTGCTTTTTGAACTTTTTGATTCCGGTATATTACATCCCACCCACGTGTGGCAATATCGGCATTAATTGACAAAAGTTCGCAGCGCGAGTCGCGAAGTGAGTTTTTGCCGAGAACGCACCCAATACACTCCAATATGTCCAAAAATCATGTTTGCTATCATGCCCCAATACACTCCAATATGTCCAAAAAATCATGTTTTGGTGCCAATATGTCCAAAAATCATGTTTTGGGTGCTTTTTGAACTTTTTTGATTCCGGTATATTACATCCTACCCCGTGTGGCAATATCGGCATTAATTGACAAAAGTTCGCCGCGTGAGTCACGAAGTGAGTTTTTGCCACGAACGCTCCCAATACACTCCAATTGTCCAAAATCATGTTGCTATCAATGCCCCAATACACTCCAATATGTCCAAAAATCATGTTTTGGTGCTTTTTGAACTTTTTGATTCCGGTATATTACATCCATCCACCCACGTGTGGCAATATCGGCATTAATTGACAAAAGTTCGCCGCGCGAGTCACGAAGTGAGTTTTTGCCACGAACGCACCCAATACACTCCAATATGTCCAAAATCATGTTTTGGTGCTTTTTGAACTTTTTGATTCCGGTATATTACATCCCACCCACGTGTGGCAATATCGGCATTAATTGACAAAAGTTCGCAGCACGAGTCACGAAGTGAGTTTTTGCCACAACGCACCCATACCCTCCAATATGTCCAAAAATAATGTTTTGGTGCTTTGAACTTTTTGTTTTGGTTAAAAACAACGCACCCACGAGTGGCAATATCGGCATTAATTGACAAAAGTTCGCAGCGCGAGTCGCGAAGTGAGTTTTTGCCGAAAACGCACCAATCCACTCCAATATGTCCAAAAATCATGTTTTGGTGCTTTTTGAACTTTTTGATTCCGGTATATTACATCCCACCCACGTGTGGCAATATCGGCATTAATTGACAAAAGTCGCCGCGCGAGTCGCGAAGTGAGTTTTTGCCAAACGCACCCAATACACTCCAATATGTCCAAAATCATGTTGCTATCATGCCCCATACACTCCATATGTCCAAAAAACATGTTTTGGTGCTTTTTGAACTTTTTGATTCCGGTATATTACATCCTACCCACGTGTGGCAATATCGGCATTAATTGACAAAAGTTCGCAGCGCGAGTCGCGAAGTGAGTTTTTGCCACGAACGCACCCAATACACTCCAATATGTCCAAAAATCATGTTTTGGTGCTTTTTGAACTTTTTGATTCCGGTATATTACATCCCACCCACGAGTGGCAATATCGGCATTAATTGACAAAAGTTCGCAGCGCGAGTCGCGAAGTGAGTTTTTTGCCACGAACGCACCCAATACACTCCAATATGTCCAAAAATCATGTTTTGGTGCTTTTTGAACTTTTTGATTCCGGTATATTACATCCCACCCACGTGTGGCAATATCGGCATTAATTGACAAAAGTTCGCAGCGCGAGTCGCGAAGTGAGTTTTTGCCAAGAACGCACCCAATCCACTCCAATATGTCCAAAAATAATGTTTTGGTGCTTTTTGAACTTTTTGATTCCGGATATACAACCACCCACCCCGAGTGGCAATATCGGCATTAATTGACAAAAGTTCGCAGCGCGAGTCACGAAGTGAGTTTTTTGCCGAGAACGCACCCAATCCACTCCAATATGTCCAAAAATCATGTTTTGGTGCTTTTTGAACTTTTTGATTCCCGTATATTACATCCCACCCACGTGTGGCAATATCGGCATTAATTGACAAAAGTTCGCCGCGCGAGTCGCGAAGTGAGTTTTTGCCGAGAACGCACCCAATACACTCAATATGTCCAAAAATCATGTTGCTATCAATGCCCCAAATACACTCCAATATGTCCAAAAATCATGTTTTGGTGCTTTTTGAACTTTTTGATTCCGGTATATTACATCCTACCCACGTGTGGCAATATCGGCATTAATTGACAAAAGTTCGCAGCGCGAGTCGCGAAGTGAGTTTTTGCCATGAACGCCCCAATACACTCCAATATGTCCAAAAATCATGTTTTGGTGCTTTTTGAACTTTTTGATTCCGGTATATTACATCCCACCCCGTGTGGCAATATCGGCATTAATTGACAAAAGTTCGCAGCGCGAGTCGCGAAGTGAGTTTTTGCCACAAACGCACCCAATACACTCCAATATGTCCAAAAATCATGTTTTGGTGCTTTTTGAACTTTTTGATTCCGGTATATTACATCCCACCCACGTGTGGCAATATCGGCATTAATTGACAAAAGTTCGCCCCGCGAGTCGCGAAGTGAGTTTTTTGCCAGAACGCACCCAATCCACTCCAATATGTCCAAAATCATGTTTTGGTGCTTTTTGAACTTTTTGATTCCGGTATATTACATCCCACCCACGAGTGGCAATATCGGCATTAATTGACAAAAGTTCGCAGCGCGAGTCGCGAAGTGAGTTTTTTCCAAGAACGCACCCAATACACTCCAATATGTCCAAAAATCATGTTTTGGTGCTTTTTGAACTTTTTGTTCGGTTAAAAACAACGCACCCACGAGTGGCAATATCGGCATTAATTGACAAAAGTTCGCAGCGCGAGTCGCGAAGTGAGTTTTTTGCCAAGAATGCACCCAATCCACTCCAATATGTCCAAAAATCATGTTAGGTGCTTTTTGAACTTTTTGATTCCGGTATATTACATCCTACCCACGTGTGGCAATATCGGCATTAATTGACAAAAGTTCGCCGCGCGAGTCGCGAAGTGAGTTTTTGCCACAACGCCCCAATACACTCCAATATGTCCAAAAATCATGTTTTGGTGCTTTTTGAACTTTTTGATTCCGGTATATTACATCCCACCCACGTGTGGCAATATCGGCATTAATTGACAAAAGTTCGCCGCGCGAGTCGCGAAGTGAGTTTTTTGCCATCAACGTCCCAATACACTCCAATATGTCCAAAAATCATGTTTTGGTGCTTTTTGAACTTTTTGATTCCGGTATATTACATCCCACCCACGTGTGGCAATATCGGCATTAATTGACAAAAGTTCGCCGCGCGAGTCGCGAAGTGAGTTTTTGCCAGAACACCCAATACACTCCAATATGTCCAAAAATCATGTTTTGGTGCTTTTTGAACTTTTTGATTCCGGTATATTATCCACCCACGTGTGGCAATATCGGCATTAATTGACAAAAGTTCGCCGCGCGAGTCGCGAAGTGAGTTTTTGCCACGAACGCACCCAATACACTCCAATATGTCCAAAAATCATGTTTTGGTGCTTTTTGAACTTTTTGATTCCGGTATATTACATCCCACCCACGTGTGGCAATATCGGCATTAATTGACAAAAGTTCGCAGCGCGAGTCACGAAGTGAGTTTTGCCAAGAACGCACCCAATACACTCCAATATGTCCAAAAATGTTTTTTGGTGCTTTTTGAACTTTTTGTTTCCGTTAAAAACATCGCACCCACGAGTGGCAATATCGGCATTAATTGACAAAAGTTCGCAGCGCGAGTCGCGAAGTGAGTTTTTGCCAAGAACGCACCCAATCCACTCCCAATATGTCCAAAAATCATGTTTAGGTGCTTTTTGAACTTTTTGATTCCGGTATATTACATCCCACCCACGAGTGGCAATATCGGCATTAATTGACAAAAGTTCGCCGCGCGAGTCACGAAGTGAGTTTTTGCTTCAACGCCCAATACACTCCAATATGTCCAAAATCATGTTTTGGTGCTTTTTGAACTTTTTGATTCCGGTATATTACATCCCACCCACGTGTGGCA
Source organism: Oryza glumipatula (assembly GCA_000576495.2). Classification (NCBI taxonomy): domain Eukaryota; kingdom Viridiplantae; phylum Streptophyta; class Magnoliopsida; order Poales; family Poaceae; genus Oryza; species Oryza glumipatula. The sequence continues at coordinate 17,279 of ALNU03000035.1, forward strand.
ATATCGGCATTAATTGACAAAAGTTCGCAGCGCGAGTCACGAAGTGAGTTTTTTGCCACGAACGCACCCAATACACTCCAATATGTCCAAAAATATGTTTTGGTGCTTTTTGAACTTTTTGATTCCGGTATATTACATCCTACCCACGTGTGGCAATATCGGCATTAATTGACAAAAGTTCGCAGCGCGAGTCACGAAGTGAGTTTTTTGCAATCAACGCCCCCAATACACTCCAATATGTCCAAAAATCATGTTTTGGTGCTTTTTGAACTTTTTGATTCCGGTATATTACATCCTACCCACGTGTGGCAATATCGGCATTAATTGACAAAAGTTCGCCGCGCGAGTCGCGAAGTGAGTTTTTGCTATCAACACCCCAATACACTCCAATATGTCCAAAAATCATGTTTTTGTGCTTTTTGAACTTTTTGATTCCGGTATATTACATCCTACCCACGTGTGGCAATATCGGCATTAATTGACAAAAGTTCGCCGCGCGAGTCGCGAAGTGAGTTTTTGCCATCAACGCGCCCAAATACACTCCAATATGTCCAAAAATCATGTTTTGGTGCTTTTTGAACTTTTTGATTCCGGTATATTACATCCCACCCACGTGTGGCAATATCGGCATTAATTGACAAAAGTTCGCAGCGCGAGTCGCGAAGTGAGTTTTTTGCATCAACGCCCCAATACACTCCAATATGTCCAAAAATCATGTTTTGGTGCTTTTTGAACTTTTTGATTCCGGTATATTACATCCCACCCACGTGTGGCAATATCGGCATTAATTGACAAAAGTTCGCCGCGCGAGTC